>UCOM01000790.1:0-61459 GCA_900474385.1 Ormyrus pomaceus | reverse complement strand
GGGGGGGGGATGGCCCTGATGGGGAACTTTGTTTGATCGGGAGTTGGGCTGAGGTTTTAGAGTATTAGGAGACTAGCTTGATTACTTTTTGCGTTGATTTTTGGGATTCGGCTCGGTTGATGGGGAAAGTTTATGTGGGTCATCGATCGGATTCCCTTGCAAGGCAATTTCGGATTATTTTTTCGCAAATTAAGTGCGCTTAAGATAAGAGTGTTCATCCTTCTTTATTTATTTATATTTGTTCGCCGGAGCATAAATATACAATCTAAATTATCCCTCTTTCACGTTTCCATCCACTTATCAATAATTATTGTAACAAGACGCGATAACTTACGAGAAGTTTAGACGAACGTCTCCTTAAATAAGCCGAGCCACTCAGCTCTCACCGCGTACGACTGCACTCCTCCAAAACTCTCCCGCTCGTTTCCGGCGCGTTCCATATTCGGCATTTATGCTAATGCGCTAAGTACGCGACACCTTTAACCTCGCGAAGTTCGCCCGTTCCTCAGAACGCCTCTCTCTCTCTCTCTCTCTCTCTCTCTCTCTCTCTCTTTCTCTCCCTCGCTCGCGAGAACGAACTGTCGCGCGGGGATCTAAGAAAAGGGAACGAGCGGCTTTATACACTGCCGGGAGCCGAGCGTTCGACTGACGTCTTTTACGATCGCGGTGTAGTTTTTGGCAGGCGAGAGAGTATGAGAGTCTTGGAAAACGGCTTTTTGACGGCTGGAAGATGAATTTTCACGAGCTCGCCGAGTCTCCTCTCTCGTCGATGGCCAGGGCGGATCGTGGAGCGATCGTTTCGCCCGACGGGGGAATAAAAACTTGGGGCGTGACGATGCCGGGATGTTTGCGCGACCGATTTCTGACGCTCCTCAAATATGGGAGCGGAGAGCCTTTTTGGGAATTGGAGTGCGTTGAGGATTTAGTGAGTGGGTGGATAGTTCGCTCGCGAAACTGTTTAGCAATCGCTTTTATTATATATGAAATTTAAATGTCGGTTTTAATTAAAAGCATACATATATATATATCTCAGCGCAGTCGAAAGTACTGTAACTTTAGGTGATGTAACTTACAATTAAAAATAAAGAAAAAACAATTAAAAATAAATGTAGAAATTTTAATTGGAAGTAAAGTAAGAGAAGCACTGGAATGAAGTAAAAATTAGTTCTCTTTTGCCGGCGTACATTTCGAGTGACTGAAAACACACAAGTCGCAATAAAAATGCAAGTATAAAACGCACAGAAATAAAAATTAATTACTGTAACGTTTCCAACTTTAACGCTAACTTCAAAAAACATTTTTTTCTTCCCTACGCTAGACTTTTTTTTTAAAGTGCTGCTCTTTAATGCACTTTCAAGTGCACAGCGCGGTACAAATGTATAAATCGCTTCTTTACGTACTCGTTTAATTTATATTTTCCGCTCAGGTACACAAATTGATCAAACCCAGTTTCGTAGCTCCGTCGCTCAGGTTCTACGTCAATTTGCATTCGAAAAATAAAAGATTGCCCAACGGATAATCGGCGGAAGCGCATCTCGGTAAAATCCGCAACCGCCTCCTCATATTTCCGCTAATTACTCGGGTATGGGGGGCAAAAGAGGGGCGCGCGGAGAAGACGCCGGGAAAAAGGGGTGGTCGTTCGACTCTCGAAAGGTGCTGCGAGCGTAATGCGGCCAATTTGCGCCGTTCGCAAAGATGGCCCGCGGCAATCATTAAAAGTCCCGCGGTATATACAACTAAGCAAGATAAAATGCGCGGCAGAAAAGTTCCAGTCCGCCCGTTTATCGGCCAAATGAAAAAGTTTCGCGCGGCCCGCTGGGCCGCTGGACTTTGTGCCGGGAACTTGCGCCAGGTAGCTGCAAAATAGGAATCTATTATTCTTTTTTTTAATACAAATTTTCTGCCTACGTTGCGTCTTGAAAAGATGTATTGAAACTTTATTCTTTTATGGAATACTTGTGATGTTCGGTTATTAGCTCTGAATTTTATTTGTTGTAAAATCCTTAACTAATAACAATTATTGTGGATTTGAAAAAAGTCAAATTTGGATAAAGTTGAAATTCATGAACGACAGCTTTTTCTTGTTTATTTTTTCAGCGGAAATTCGGAAAAAGTATATCAGAACTCCACTTTCCCCAAATCTAGAAAGACCCATTTTTTTAAGTGACATGTTTTTCATGCTGTAAAAGATATGATGAATTTTTACTTTCTTCTGATGGCAGGGCCATTTGCGTAGAGTTATGGAGATTTTCAGTAATCTTATTTTAAATATTTGTGAAAGAAATTATTAAAAAGTGTTTTAATTATATTAAAATTTATTTAATTATAAATAAAGATAGTATAATAAAAGCCATTATTAACGTTTATAATCTCAAATAATTTTAGCGATATGTTTAATATTATATACAAAATTTTATGAGAGTACATTATTCGTCGATTTGAAAGTATCAAGAATTTTCAGTTTTAAAGTCAGATATTTGACATGAAAACATTCATGAACGCTCTCTGCGCTGTACTTTCGCAAATAGTTAAAACGATAAAAGCTATGCGTTCCTATTCTTTCCTTTGAAAATATGCATCTGATGGCTGCACTATATATATATATCCTTTTGCATTTATTGATTTTCTATATTTTATTACATTCTAAAAATATATATCCGAAAGCACAATGTTAAATATTTAAGTAATCATATTTCAAAGAACACAATAAATAAAAATAATATAATAGTAAAAAAATGTGAGAATATGGCTAAAATAGAAAACAATACGTATTTTATTACAGAAAAAGTAATAAATTGTACAATGAGTACGTTCGATTTCTTCTGTATTATTTTTAATTTTTTCTAAGATATCTTTCTTTATAATTTCAAACAAGAATAAAAAAAAAATAAGAAGAGGAAATATAATAAACGGATCAACCCCGTAATCCTTAAGGAGCGAGCAAATCTTTTGTATAAAGCTGCTGATCTTTTTCGGATTTTTAAACCATCACACAGCGTTTTATGATCCAATCAATTTTTTTATAACAAAAATTGAAGTATAATCAATAAATAATTTAATGTGAGTTGAAATCAAAGCTGATTACTTCATTTAAGGTAAAAGGTGAATTAAAATCTAATTTTTAAGGCAAAATGAATGTTTCGGATCGTATATAGAGTAAACGCTGGAACATTTTGACGGCTCAATTTTGATGTAACGAGATATGAAATATGCGTATGTAAAGTGTAAACCGAAATTTCATTTACGATCTCGCAGTAAACGCGCAAATACAAAATTAATGATTAAAGTGCGTCTAAAACGTAATTTGTTTGGTATGCAAATCTTAAAATATAGGTACAAATTACGAGAATCCTTTAAATTTGGGCGAAAATGCAACCGCTTTGATGTTTAGGAGTTTCACGTTATATTGCACGCTTGCATCCCTAAAGTTATACCCGTTATATGCATTAATAAGGTATTAGGAAAGCTTGAAAATGACGTGCAGTTTTAAAAAATTTCAAAAACTTCACATAAAGAATTAAAAATTTTAAATTACAATGATGTTTAATAAAGATTTGTAATTTATTTATAATGAATTTTATTTCAACGTGGTCCAATAAAAATATTTTAATAGGTTTAAAATACTCCTTGGTGGAACTTTTATGTTTTTTTTTCTATAGCTAACTAATTGACAAATTAGTCTATATCTATTTGTATGTTTTGTTTCTTTTCTTTTATTTTTAGTTTTTAAGTTCACAAATCCACACGTGTTAACCTCTTTCGACATGAGTCAAATATTAGGTTATTATAAATAAAATACCATTATTTTCATTAACTTCTTTCATACTTCATATTTTGTATTATTTTTGGATTAATTAAATAATACTATTTTCCCTTAAAAAGTTAATCGAGCATCGGCACTCAAAATTATTACTTCAAAGCTTCATGGTAAGACTTCATCAACAAAAACTAGTACAACTACAAAGTTTTAAAATTATGATAATAAGGACAAGAGTTTAAGTATGCAGTATGAATTAAAACCTTATGATAATTATAAGACTTGAAAATATTTAGCTCCTCAAAGAAATAAATCGACGAATCGATGGTGCGAAAAAACAGCCATTGTTACCGGAGCCGAAGCCGGTCTGGGCGCCGCCATCACGAAGCGTCTCCTGGAAGCAAAGGTCAATGTCATCGGACTGGATTTAGAAACCGATCGTTTGCAGAAACTAGCTGAACAGAGCAATTGCAATAAAGGCGGTACATTGTGTCCAATGAAGTGTGACGTTAGAAAAGACGAGGAAGTGGAGGAGGCTTTTAAAGTGGCTGACTGCACATTCGGCGGCACGAACATTTTGGTGAACAATGCTGGTGTCATTGATTACCGTCCTATAATTGGTGAGAAATTTATTTATTTATTTAATTAGATTCAATGACCTAACTTTTTTAACTTCTTAAGTTTTCAATCAATTATTTATTACAAAAATTGAATTAAATTTAATTAGTATAACTCAATTGAACGTGCGAGAAGCAACTTTATTTCTCGGTGCTTGTTTTAAGCGCGCGAAACATTCGATTCCTGCATTTTGATTGAGTAGTGCACGAAACACTAGGCATGCCATACACGATAAGTCTCGTATTCCGCACTCGTCCAAAAAAATAGTACACGAAAAGGTGTTTTATCATCCGGTTCAAGTTATCTCCATCAAGCATTCGTAATGTACGATTCTCATCAAATACTTTCTGACGTATCGTAATCTCAAATTTCTCAATTAAAAAATTAAATCTAATTCGAAAGTAGCGAGAGCGAGTCTAAAAGCCTATGAAGCTGTATTTATAATCATAATGGATAAATTTCACGCAAGAAGCATTATCCGAAAGTACAGCCACCCCCGTAATAAGTAACTTCCCATTGCTACCGGCTTAGATTTTTCGCAGCTTAAGACGCGCGACTAAGAATTCCCGTTCCCCGGCATTTCCAAGTCAAAGGTCCCTCGTAAAAGCCTGGTAATTTACCGGAAGAGCGCAGCTTACGTCCCAGACGGGGGGCAGCGGGGAAGAAAGGGTTTCCGTCTCCGCCCCGGTCGCGGCGGAGAGCGTTTTGACGGATTGGCGAATTTCGCCACTCGAAATCACCGGCTGTGTAATCGCTCGGGTATTTATACCCGTCTGCGCGATAATTAACCTTTCCGTATGGCTAAGGTTGCCGTTTTTTTTTTTTTTTTTGCTTTGCTCGAAGAGTGGATGTTTGTGGATTCTGTTGACTTCTATTTTGTTACTTATTTTGCAAATTGCAATTATCCAGTGCCGTTGATCTGGCCATAAATGCACATTATATGGGTTGGTCTATTTTTTCTTTGTTCTTTTCTTTTTTTTTTTTTTTATACATAAAATAATTAATGTAATTATACTTTTTTTCTGACACTAAAATTAGTTAACTAAAATTATACACATGAATTAAAATTATACGAAAGTTTAGATAAAATTAAACGCATCTCGAAGAAAAGAAAAATATAATAAAAAGCAGGGTGGGAAATGAATGCAATTAGCATTTTCTTTAAATAGGATTATTTTTTCTTTCATACTTAACGGAATCAGAGAGCTCGACTAAGGATTGCAGAGCTGTCTTGGAAAGAATAATGGACATTAACGTCGTCGCAATGAGCAGCTGTGTCGCAAAGGCGATAAGATCAATGAGGAAGAATAATATTACAGAGGGACACATTTTCAACGTCAACAGGTATGGATACTTCGTTTCAGAACATTAGCAACAAGCGCTAAGACGTAAAGTTTACACAAAAATGATACATCGAACGCAAAGTTCGTAGAAAAATATAGCGTTGACAGCTCCGCCTTCCGTAAATGGTATATTTGTATTATAAATGGTAAATAAGAATTGGTGTTCATAGTAGTTCGACAATTTCTTTTTGTTGATATGCTCTCATTAGCCAAATATCCAAGGGGATGTATAAAGGGTAAACCAGTATTTATGCGAACTCAATACGTACTCTGTAATTTGATAAAACAACAATTTATTGAAAGCAAAAGTGTAACGTTAGTACTTAATTAGTGAGTGATAGTTTTAACAGTAGGTTTGTGCACAATTTTTGAAGTATCGATTAACGCCTCAGTATAGACATAACCCGATGCGATTTCAGACTATCAACTGATTTTTGGTGATTTTATGTGTCTAATTTTGTATAATATTTTTATAAAAAGAGTTCGTATGAAACATTCCATCGATTAAATGACCTTCAAAAGTATTCCTCGCGCGCTTAAACGCACAAAAAATAGGCTTCGGTTTCGTTTCGATGCTTCTGATCATGCGTCTCTTTCAGCATCGTGGGTCACTACTTACCCACTGGACTTTTTTCCGAGAATGAAGGATACAACGGCTGGAGCTTATATCCAGCGAGCAAGTTCGCTGCCGTTGCCATGTCGCAAACAGTTCGCCAAGAACTCAGCCGTTGCAAAGCGCCCGTAAGGGTCACGGTGAGTTGTAAGCAGGAGGTGTCAGCTCTGCGAAATTTCAATAAGTTCAATTATTTCTTTTTCTTTCTTTTCGCATCGATTATCGGAGTGTACTGGCTCTCTTGACCACTTTGGCCTTGATTTTTTTTTTGGTTTGTCTTTTGTCTCAAATAATTTATCTTCGCCTTAATAAGTTATTACGAAGCGGTACATGAAGCTTTAAACCGTGGCTATTGATTGGCCTCTCGTGGTCTAAATAAGGCAAAACGCGTTTATGAACTTATACGTAACCAGAATGTCATTCTTCCTCAGAGTATATGTCCAGGCTTCGTAAAAACTGAGCTATTGAAACATTCGGATCTGCTGAAGGACTTCTTTGATAAAATAGAGACCCTTGACCCCGAAGACGTCGCCGACGCGGTGATGTACGCCTTGGCCACGAGACCGGAGTGTCAAGTACGTATAAATATAGTGCATCTTAACTATTGTGTATTAGTACATTTAATTAATTAGCATTACCTGCACATTTGCTTTTCTTTTATTTCTAGATTTCGGAGTTGATCATTCAACGAAGAGGAGAAATAATATGAAGGATTTGTTAAGTTTCAGTCGATGATCGATCTTAACTATAACTAGCAAATTTACAAGTGGTTTTATACATTCTTTTTTGTTAAGGTTTATTTGTACAAGTAGAATTTGCTATTGTTGTGATGTAGCACTTATAAATTATCCATTATTTTCAAGTGCACTTTTATAATTATTGAATTGTAGAGAAGAAAATTAAAAAAAAAAATGAACCTTACGATGATATACGGGGAATCTGGGTGAGATTATCAGATCATAAAAATCTGTAATATGTAAAAGATCGATGGTTTATTTTAAAATTCCGGGAATACGGCGACTAATATGCTTCTTTTTTTTGATTATTATTAAATATAAAACCTTTCTACCGAAATGGCCCGTTAAAACGAAATTACGCAAGTGTCGGCCACTTTACTTGCCGAATCCGCATTCTCGTCTCTCTCCGCTTCGAACTCAACCCCGACTATCCTACAAGCATTTGTTTTCACGTGTATTGCGTACACATAATAGACGCGCAAAGGCGCGCGGAATAAATTTTCCCTCGGAACGCGTTACCGCCGGGCTTTTTTTTTTGTCGGAAGAAAACGAGGCCACGCGGGTTTTCCCGCGGGCGTTAAACATCCCGCGCCTGGCGCGCGCGTCAAGCGCGGCTGTGTACATTTCATTATCGTGCCGAGCGCGTTCGACTTTATTCGAGATCCCCTCGATATTCGCGCCGGATTATTGTTTGTTTTATGCATTAAGTAGGCTGGAGAAGTATACGAAATAAAATTAACGATCAATAACCGGCAGGCGAGAGCGGCGTAGATGCACAAGCCGCCCCCGGCTAGGCTATTACTTTTTGTTGTTTGCGCGCACGGAAAAAAAAATCCGGTATTGATTCGCTCTTATTTCTGCGTGTACTTTTTTTTTTTTTTTTCTTTTTTAATTAGAGTATCGCTCCTTGGTTTTCGAGCGCCGTGGCGTAACTGGTGAGCTGTTTTAAATTGAAATTAGTAGAAGGTTCAAAAAATTGACGAGAGCTTCGGCAAGATTATTATTGTAGAAATACTGGTCTAGACAGTAAACGAATAAATATTTACAAGTTATATATACTTTAATGCACTTAAAATTAATAACCTGTGCATTTGATAATTTCCAACGAACTGATTAAAATAAAAGAGTCCCGCCAAGCAATCAGTAATAATAGTTTTATAAATGCCCTCGAGAATTGAAAAAACACGAGTCCATAAGTTGCAGGGCCGAAGAAAAAAAAAAAAAAAAAATCGCTCGCGCGAGTGCCCGGTAAATAACACGCCAATTTACGGTGCACGCGCACAATGAGCGTCATAAATAACGTTTGAGTAGCCGGGCGCGAGACCGAAGGAACGGCGCCGGCGGCCGAGAGAGAGAGGGAGAGAGAGGAAAAGAGAAACAGCCGCGCGCGCGTTTTAGGCATAATTTATCCCTTTTCAAACGCAGCGCGGCCCCGATAAATTTGGGCGCTTTTAATGGCGCCGCGAAATTTTAAGCGACTCCCGGCGCGTGTTTTCGAGCGGATTCGAAATATTCGTAATCGCGCCGCGATTGCCGAATCGTTCGCGGGGCTCTCTGCTTTTGAGTGTTATTACGGGAATAATCTCTCGTTATTGCGTGCGGGGGGAGGATAGCGGTGATTGTTTTTCTCCGCTTGCTTTTTGCGCCGTTGTCCGCTAATTGATATTCGCTCATTTTTCTTTATCAGCTGCAGTGATTTACGTAAAAATGAACAAAGTTCATTTTGCATAAATCTAATCTTTTGTATTTTTTTTTTTTTTTTTTTTTTCAGAAAATTCCGCTCGTACTTTAATTAATTGCAAATTTAGATAGCTTTAGTGAAATCAAATTGATAACGCGTTTATATTTTATCTATAATTAAAGTTTATAGTATAAGACTTGTTCTAATTCGAACCTCAATTTACAGAAGGCATTCAAGCACACAAAATCATTGTGAGCTTTGTCTGATCTCCAAATAGAATACTGTTCTGCCTATATTTAGATTTGTTAACCGGCAATAATAAAAATTATTTTAATCCAATATTGCTACACTTAAAAAATGACGCAAAACTCTGCGCCACTTAATATAACCTTCACTTCATTAAATCCGCCGATAATTCCAAAATTCACCGCGTCGATCCGACCCCCGCTAAAATTCAGTTCCCAAGCCACGTTACGGCGCGAGGCAATATACCGGCGGCGCGTCGCGCCAAAAGACAGCCGTTCTCAATTTCCAGCGGCGACGAATCCGCAGCCGAAGGGAGAAGAAGACGAACGGTCCGGCGTATGAGATCGAGGAGACAAATTCGCGCGGCGAAGGAAATTCGCGCGCGCGCGCGCGCGCGGCTACGTGAGAGGAGGCGAGGCACGTTCTCGCGTAACGACCGTCGCCCCGTTCCCGCAGCCGTCTCACGGCCCATAAGCCGGCGGCGCGCTTACTTTTGTTCTCGCGAGAGCGGCTTCGAGCTGCCGCACACCGCGATGGGGCTACAAATTCGAGTACACGATCGCTCCCGATTCCTTTACCCGACCCGAGGGGAATTCAATTCGACTGATCGCCGCGGGTAAGCAGGCTTGTCATTTGCATCGGTTCGACGGATTTTTATGGTGCTTGGAGTCTCGTTGAACTTTGTGGGAAATTTCACCATTTTTTTTCGGCCAGTTCACCAATAATAGACCAGTTTTTATTTTGGCCAAATATTTTAGTGAAAGATTGGTCAAAAAATGATGAAAAACAAGAATGTAAACTAAAATTTTACATTTAAAATGTAAACATCTTTGAATTAATTGTTTAAATTTATTGTTTAAATTCAAAAGTTTGCGGATTAAAACATTTAATTAACAATTTAAACTTTTTTATTAAAATTAAAAAATATAAATATTGTAATAATTATTCAATACATGTATTTCATGCAATTTTAAACAATTTTTTAAACTAAAAATCAGTAGGGAATTCTTTAAAAATAATTGAATACTATTATTAAATTTTATTATTTACAGCATTTTACTATTATTTTCACTTTGGCAAATTTTTGACCAATTTTTCGATCAAAACGGTGTCGTTTTTAACAGTAAAAAATTAGACTTAAAAAAATTGGCCAAAAAATAATGGTGAAAACTTCCAACAGGGAAGAGACGAAGTAAAATATCAATGTTGGACAGTATTATTGCAATCGAAATTTGTAAAGGGCAAGCCTCGCCAAAACGACGCTTAAGACCTAAAAACGATACTTCAAAAGGCAAGTTTAATTACAAGAGTGCGTCGGAAATCCCGAGCCCCCATCAAAATGCTAAAACTAACGCGTCGCGCGCGGCGCAAATGAATGCGACGAGACACGCGGCGTCAGAAGCTCGGGAGCCAATCATAGGATAATTGTTTCTCATACACGCGCGCGAATCGCATTATGCATATTATTCCCCGTGTCTTCGCGCGCGGCTGCGCGGCAGGTATTATATCCAATTTCCATAATAAACACCAATTCCGGCGCCAGTCTCTGTGCGCCGCGAAAGCGCGGCAAATTCGGAAGGAGCGCCCCGGCTCGCTTTGATATCGCGCGTCTGCTTTTTCGATACTTTTTTTTTTTTTTTAATAATTAGCCGATAGGCTAAGGATGTTCTCGCGGGGTTTATAGAAATATCGTTGAAACGAGAGATCGAGACGTTCTTCGACCAAGTTGAGCAAATATTTCAGTCGCAAAAAGCAAGGCACATGTGTCCCTGTAAAATTCTTCAAAACTCGTGCAGGCTTTTCGATTAAAAAGGCCTCGCTCATCTTTCCGGCAATTTATCGAGGCAGGGCTTGCAAAATCCGGTAAATTTACGGCCCTCCTCGCAATACAATATTATCCATCGCAGATGTAATATGATTTCGTATATACAAGGGAATCTTCGTACACAGCCTGCGGACGTGCAGCAAAGAGCCACGGAGCGTTTTCCTTCCGACTGCTGCTATACTGCGCGAAAGCGGATTACACGGATCGCGCACTCTCTCTCTCTCTCTCTCTCTCTCTCTACCTCGCTCTTCTTCGCCCTTCTGCAACCATTAGGTCAGCAAAGAGGAATATCTTATTATTAATTTCTGCCGGATGTAATCGCTTTATGTATGGATGGTGCGGATATTAAAGATTCATATTACGCGAGATATTTTAGATTTGGTTACTACGGTTTATTTTCTTAAGCGGCATTAATGAACTTTTCAAGTAGATGACTTATGTTTCTAGGTTTTATTTCAATTACAGGCGATTGCTAGTTTTAAAAGGATTAAATTTCACTCTAATCATATGAAATTAGCTTTAAATACTTGGTTTCCCCAACTCAATGAGCTGAATTTAAAACAATAATAAAAATGTTAATTAATCCACACTGAAATGCCAGCAATTCATCTTTAAAATAATAACAGTCAAAGGCAAACTCCACCTCCACCGTCCATCATAACATTTGATTTCGCTCTTTGCCCTAAGAACAGTCGCCATGTTCAGTTCTTGTTCTTACACTGCAAATCCGGCCGGGAGAAAACGCTGCTCAAGACCGCCCGTTGTTATCTCTCGCTACAAATGCTTAGAGAAGAGAAGTTACGAGAAGCACCTGCGAAATGCAGTCCCTGCTGTATAAAGCATTTGTCGCTTTTTAGTGCCGTACTGCGCCTAATAAGATGTAAACGCAAATAGAAACTTTTAGCTCTGTAATTTTCGTGCGAAATGCATTATGATAATATTACAGTAATAAATTACTTTATGTAATCTTACAGAGCTTTTGATACAAATAATCTAAATTTTACTGCGAAGCGTTGGAAGCAAACTTTTGCTTGTACCTACAATAAAATTGAAATTTTAATTTTTCCGAATTTAAGCGAATGCAATTTAACATTGCACTTAAAACAAACGCTCGCGCAGCAACTGCTAATCAAATGAAACAACTCCGTAACGGCGCGATACGCGCTATTTTCCTTAACTAGGTGTCAGCAACAAATACTTAATTCATCCTCTGACGCTCGAATTCGAGAAACCCGTATAACCAGCTGACCCCCATGCCTCTCTCTCTCTCTCTCTCTCTCTCTCCCTCTCTCACTCCCTCCCGCTAATCCGCAGTTTCAGAACTGCAAAGCGGGCAAAGTTACGCGCAAGGAATAGTTTCAACAGTCGCACATCATTCCCTTCCCCGCGCGCCGAGTTTCCGGGGGAGCGAGCGCGCGAGTATAAATTATTTCGTGCCTAGGTGCCGTATCTACCTGCCCGCCGCCTCGCCCTTTATCTTTCCTTTCTTTGTGTCCCGGTCGCGAAGGGCGAGGACAATGTTTAGCTGGACCCGCGGATATTTTTTTCTTCGGGGTAGATCGGGAGATAGAAGACGTTCGAGGCGGCGGTTATGGGTTCGATAAAATGTTATACGTGCAAGCTGGAGAGGGTAATTGTGGTTATTGCGCAAGTATATTATGAAACTTAATAGGATTGTTAACGAGGGTGATAAAATGTTTATTGCCATGTATATAACTATTGCTATCTAATCAGTCAGTTATTGTTATTTAATTTTAGTTTAGTAGCTGATAGCAAGTCTATAAAATAATTATTATTATTTTCAAGCTCAGTTTTTATTATTATTGATAAACGATTATTTTATTTTCATTTATAAATCATAATACTCGTCTTTACTAACACATTAATACGATCACTATACTCATCCAAATAAAGAAAACTTTAAAACAAACTGCGAAAGGAAGTAATACACTATAAATTTCGATAACACGCTTTCCTCTCTCCCCTCAAACTACCTCAGTCACAGATCACACAAAATTACGCGCCCCGAAACTCAACCGAAGTGCAAATAAACTTTTAAATAACCAACCCAGCCTATTCCTCCCCGTTTGTGCGCGCGCACCAGGAGACGAGCCTCGCACAAAAGCTCGTTCGCCCGCTCCGAGCGAGCCGCTTGCTAGAGAGAGCGTGCGAAGTAAATTGCTGAAAACAAAAAAAAAGAGAGAGAGAGAAAAAAAGGAAGAGGGACGGAAAATGAGAGAAGGTTCCCGAGCGCCGCCGCCAGTTAAATAATACCTGCGGGAGAGAGAGAGAGAGGCCACGCGCACTATTTATCCTCCATTCGCGTGGAAAAACTTTGCCATTCTCTCTCGCTCGTCGGCTGTGCCTTCCCTCCGCTTCCCACCCCGACGGCGACGGGGGTGCAAAGAGAATACGCGCCTCGCCGGGAGCGAGCGCCGTACGGGAAAACCGGACGCCGGAGCGCTAAATGTTTGCACGGCCCGGAACTGTGCCTCTCTCGGGCCGCTCGCGAGCCTGACCTCGCGTGGCCTGCTCCACTTCGCCGCCCGCCCCCTTTGAGCTTAACTCGATTTTTATGCGAGCCTTACGCGCCGCGCTCGGGAGGCGTGCACGCCGGCTGGCCCTTTTCGACGAGAGACGCGGTCATCGCTCGGTGGAGGCTGGGGAATTTTTTTTTTTTTTTTGTCGGGGGCTCGAGGGTGGATTTATTTTAAGTAGAATAAGGGACGGGTAAGGTGGGACGTTGGCTTCTTCGAGGCTGCGATATAACTTTGCTGATGAAACACAAATTTACCGCGGTGGAACAAGGCAGCGTTGATAATAATAATGTTCGCAGTTTACAAAGTTACATTATTCAGGAAGCTAATCGCGGTGACTTTGCGCTCGATTAGTCCTAACGGCGGCCTAAATCAAAAGATTCTAACGCAATTCCCCATAACTCTATTATTCCTCAAAGTGCCCTGCATTCCTCGCCGGCTAAATCGCAGCGCCACGCAATTAATCACGCTTCGAGCGAACTAACTTCGCGAACACCTCTCCACGGAGGCGGCTTTGACGCCGCGCAATAATAATCGCATCCAGAGCGACAAAATTTCGAGCTAATCGTCAAACAAGCGGCTCCAGCATGCACTTAGCCTCCCCCGAGCCGAGTCCGGGGCGGGGTAGGAGGGTAAACACGTCGTTCCCGGAATAAATTGTGCATATAGCGGGAAATGAAGTGGCTGATGCCGCGCGGCGGCAGCCGCTCCACCCCGCCGCCGCTTTGCATCTTCGCGGGAGAGGCGAAAAAGGGGACCGTCTAGTGGTTTGACGGCAGCCGGAGGAGGAGGAGGAGGAGGAGGTGCAGCGATCGACAATGAAACGGCGAGGCGGAGGAGAGGACGAGGGCTCTTGAGAGGGAAACAATATCGGCGATTAAGTTAAGTGGCCCGCTTTGCCGTGTTTTCCTTCGGCTAACGGGATTTTGAGGGGGTAATTGAAAAAAACAAAGTTTCGTTTTAATGAGTTATTTCGGGGCTTTTCCAGAGCTGCTTCTCGGTATATACTATTTCGAGAAATAATTTATTACCTGCCTTCGTGGAACAATGTTATTTTGTTAGAATTATTGCTAATTTTATTATAATTAAATATTGCAAGCTTCTTTTAATAAATTCTGAATAATGTTAAAGTGCAGGTCTTCATTATCATTAAACTACGTTTTAAAGTAATTGGCTCCCTTTAAATTTCACGTTTTAATTAACAATAAAATATTTAAAAACTGAAAGGAAAAATATAACGCCGGGTTAAAATTTTAATGACCCGGAACAAACGGCAATTTAGAACGAAATCTCAGTCCGCAAAAAGAATTCAGTAAAAAAAGCCTTAGTCACACAGTCCATGCGTATACCTAATAAAATATTTCTCAAACCCGCCAGCTCCATTCCCCGGACACGGAAACAATCTCCCCGATCCGCAGCCGCGCGCCACTTTACCGTTCGTTCCTCCGAAACCGTGTCCGCGTTTCGTATTACCCCCGACACTGTTTGCCCCCTCCCTCCGAAAGAAAAGGGAAGCCGCGCGGTTCCGGGCAGCCAAGCATCCGGCGGCCACTTGCGGCGGAAAAGCGCGCACGAGTAGCCGACCGGTAATATAATAGAACGGATCGGCTGAGTCATTCCCTTCCTCGCTCTCTCGCGTCGCGCAAAAGAGAAAAGTCGATAAGCAGCCGCTCGTGTTATTCGTGCCCACTGGAGCGACGATCGTTCGCTTACAAATCCGGATTATCCGAGGCTGCCCGATCGACGGAGGACCTGCTGCTGCTGCTGCTGCTACTGTCGCTGCTCCGCTGCTGCACGGACCTGAGGACGCGTAGGCGCAGAATAGAGCCGATTGCAGGGTAGATGGCTTGAAAAATGCTCGACGCCGCTGTCGAGGCGAAATTTCGGGCTCCAGTTGCATTTTGAAAATGAGCTGGACGCGCTTGGATTTTTTTTTTTATTATGAAGAAATATGATATTTGTGTTGTACAGATTGCAAGTTTCGGCTCCTGCAGGAGAATATAACTATACTGTTTGATTTCTATTATTTAATTATAGAGTTTTTTTTTCGATGAATTCAATTTTAAAAACTTGTAAAATTAGCAATTTATATTAATAAAATTAGGTAAGAATTGTATTACTAAGCATCGACCCCTTCAAAATAATTTTATTTTCGCACTATTAGTCTCAAAAAAATATAATAACAGACAAGCTTCCCTATAAGATTGAAAATCCAAAGATAATCAACGCCGATTTAACGTGTCTGAACCAGGAGCCCAAAGGACTATACAGTTTATATATATATATATATAGAGAGAGAGAGAGAGGGAGAGAAGAGTACAGAGCGACGGACGGGACAGTCGAAATTTCGTGCCGGCGTATAAAGCGGTTTCGATCCGGGCCGGTCGGCAGAGCCCTCGTGCACTTGAGCGCTTAATGACCTCTCGATGTAGACGCGCGGCGCGCACACGGGGGCTCGCAGTGTCGTTTTGCGCTCGCGCGCACGGCGAATTAACCGGGAATTAGCGACTATTTCGATGCGGAAGCGGGATAATTTGCGGCTCGCGCCGATTTTCCGCGACGGAAAAATAAAAATATAAGCCGTGCAGCCGGATCGCACGGCGTTATAATTACCGCGGCGAACTTTGGCGGCGGCCCTTTCGCAAACTGCTCGCGTGATTGACGGAGAGGTTCATTGAAATGCGCCTCATTCGATTAGAGGCTGGCGCGAACGATATACGGAATGATCGCGGAGGAGGTGGGACGACCTTAAATTACCCCCCTCCCGGCGAAACTTTTGCCGAAGTTGCACGCAGAACCAGCCAGTCGATCGATTTTGAACTTAGACGGGATTACAGCTCGAGTTTCTACCGTTCCGAGGCTCTCTTTCTCTTTTAACGAGGAATTACATTTTTCTGCGAATGTCATTCCTTCGCCGACTTCCGACTTTCGCGAAGGAATGCTGCTAGTTTTTAATTATGCAGAAATCGATTGGAGATCGGCTTGTTTCACTCGACAAGTTTTCATTTGTCTGCAGCGGATGTCTCTGGATCCAAGTTAAAATTCCTTGTTATTTTTTTAATGAAATTATTAAAAATTTTAAATTCATTTAAAATGAGACCGATGAAATTAAACCGGGAAACGTTCCCAAATAGCCGACTAACCTAAATTTTTTTAACAGCAGTGGAAGCATCGTTATAAATATTACATAAAGATTCGAATTATTTCGATTAATTACTGAAGAAATATTTCGCAACAACTCTTTCACGTTGATATACCGCTCGTACGGCGGATCTATCGCGCAAAGTGTTTTTTAGCTCTCGGAACGATATACGCGAACTCGATAGAATCTCCCGTGTATTCGTTCCCGTGCAAGTCGTCTCAAAGTGGGTATTACGTACGTCTCGAGGAAGGATTTCGTTTGGCAAAAAAGCTCCCTGCAAAAAAGGCCACGAAAGTACATGTATAAAGTCGAACGCGCGGCAGATAAAATGAAATTCTGCTTGCCGTACAAATAAATGGATTACGCGGGGCGCACTTTAAATTCATTAAAGCGTTATATAAATTAAAGTCCGATTCTAGTCGTATACTCGTGTCGGCTGGATTTTAGCTATCTTATTAAAGTTAAAATTAGCTCGTTTAAAAGCAGAGTGTTTTCGAGTGCTTCGGCGGATAAAAATTGTAGATTTTACGTTGACACTTTGCAATGTGCAGGCGTGCTTACGACGAGCTTTTGCTACAATAATCCCGTTTTGTTTTTCAGTAACTGTACAATTTTAGAAATATGTTTTATTCTGCGCTAAGTTAAAAGCAAATTGTTCAAAATATCTTCATCTTAAGGAAAGATCTTATATTATTGATAATAATTTTATCTGCCAGCCCTCCCCTTTTTACATTACTCCTCGGTGCCGGAACTTCTTTAAGACGTGCATTGTTGCGTCTTAGAAGTCTTTCCCTCCAGCGTGTCATTAGTCTTCGTCATTTGCCAAAAGCGGACATTTAGGCTGGAACGTAGATCTTTTCCGGTCATAGCACTTTCGGTACCATATATTTCTCAAGGAAAGTACTTTATTTCCCTTATTAAAAAGAAATTTTATTGTTTTAACTTTAATGAAGTAACGATAAATTGATATCTTGTAAAAAGAGTTATAAATCCTGTTTGCACCTTTACGTTTATATAACAATTGTCCTTATTCATGATTTATTATTTTTTGAAAAGCCTTCGCCAGCGAGCATATCGACTGCATTAATTCCGTCCTCAGCAAGGGGAATAATTTTTTAAAGAGTTCCTCATCGCCGGGCACTCAGAGGAAAATTAGAACCTTCCGAGCTTGCGAAAGAACGATGAGCCGGTAAGGTATGGGGCGATTTCTCGTGTCAGTGATGCCCCTCCGGTCGTCTTTCTCCTCCCTCGCGTCGCGCGTCGTTGGAAGACCGCAGATTAGCGTGAAAAATGACCAGCGAAATTGCCTCCTGTATTCTTAATGCCTCTCGCGCTAATTACCCATGGGGATTTTTCCGGGGCCCCTTCTTCCAGCCCCCGCTCGTCCGGCACCGTTGTTTTTCTTCGTCTCCCGCTTCCTCCTCTCTTTGTCGCGTTAAGCTTTTCAAGCGTCGCAGCCGCAGAGCCGCCACCGCGACTCCTCTCTCTCTCTCTCGCTCTCTTGACTTGATCCCCGAAGGACGGGAAAGGAGCAAAGCCGATGGACGAGGCGCGCAGATGAAAAAGCCCCTTCAAGTATATTCGCGCGCGCGGATGCGCAAACAGAGAGCGGGGGAAGAAAAAAAAAAAAAAAAAAAAGAAAATCGCCCCGGCGATTTAGGGACACTTTGTTTTCGCTTTTAATTTCTGCTGAAACCGAGCCGCAATATGACTTTGGCGCCCTGCTGGGAGAGTCGTCCGTTTTATGCGGAATGAGCTCTCGCCGCCCCATGTGTTTGCTTGGGGTTATAATTTAATTGCCGGGGTACTTCTGCGCGCTGCGCGGCTATATACGGTTTATATATACGGATACTTTCCGCCCGGATGGATTGTAAATGTTTTTGTATTTGAGTTGGCTGCTGGTTGTATGTTGGTAAGGATTACGAAAGCGGGAGCTTTAATTTGGGTCTTGCTTGGATTATTAAAAGACTTTTACAAGCGTTTCGTTACAACGATATTAACAATTCCAAGTATACTTTACTGCCATTTTGACAGTTTATTTCAAAGCGTGAAATTATATATTCACGGGCTTATAGTCTTACATCCATAACTTTTTCAACTGCAGTTGCGTCCGTAGTGCATCTTCTATATTCGTTCTCTCTTCCGCCTCGCTCTTCTTTCCCAGCACTTTTCCCTTGTCGCTTCTCGGCGGTGGCCCACCGAGTAAGGATTTGAAATAATATTTAACCGGCGCCTCGCTATGAATATGCAACGGACCTGTTTGAATAAGATCCTTTGGAATTAAATGCAATTGTAATTAGGAGGAATTCGAACGTTCGGAATAATTTCGTCGCAACGAGGCGCAAGCTCCGGAGAAAGAAACAAAAACAAAAAAAAAAAAAAAAAAAAAAAAAGAAAAAAACAGAGAGAAAAACTCGCAAACCGCGTCATTGAAAGGAAAGTTTCTGCGCGCTTTCCTTGCCGCCGCTTCTCCATGTCAATGAAAAAGATATATCCCCGGCTGATGCGCGTTCATGTTTTATTGCCGCTCGTGCGTGCTTTCTGCGAGAATGCATATCCACTCTCTCGCGTTGCTTCGGCCCTTTTTTTCGACGGCTTTTACGCGCGATGGCCAACTTTTTCCGTACTTTAGCAATTTCTTTACGTTTACGCGTCCCTCGTAATATTTTATGTACGGGCCGCGCCGTGTATATAGCGAACCTTAATTTTTTCCAACATTTATTTCGGCCGATCTTCTTACGGCGAAGCTTCGCTTTTTAATTTTCTTATACTTTGTTTCGCCCTATTTCTTACCCGTTTTTAATCAGATCTCTTTATTAAAAAATTTCCGTCGCCCCCTAAGCAGGGAATTAGCGCGTTGAGAAAAAGGATAGCCTTTTCATTATGGAGTCCCGAAATTTATTTAAAGCGGAAAAGCGCGCCTAATTATTCGTCCATAATTCGCAAAAAGAATTGAATCCGCAGACCCGAGAGGCAAGAAGGCGCGCTTAATTTAACGAAATGTATAATATTTAAAGCAACAACCTCCCGAAGTCCGATTAGTATTCTATGAGGTTCGCAGCTAGGATATCTGGCTTTAAGTGAGGAAGTTCGCTCGGTACCTGCACACTGCACAGGCGGGTCCACTATATGCGGAGGATGGTCCACGTAATCCTTAATTTGAGTCCGCGCGCTCCCCCGCACAACGCGCGACTATCAAATTTTATTCCAACTCGAATTTCATTTCGGAAAATGAAAAACAAATTAACCCCGAGAGAATAAACTGCGCTGGAGTTAATTAAAAAAAAATGTCGTTTCGGATTTCAAGGTATTTTTACGGTCTTCAAAAGGCGTATGTATCTTTGTATTTCGCGGAGGTATTTTTATATTTCACAACGTGCAGGCGTATTTTTATTTTTCAAACGTCCGTACGAGAGTAAAGTTTTCTGCAAGTTTTGCCGGCAAAAAATGTGTGCGCTGCGATTATATCGTGCAGTTTCGTCGAATAAAAAAGACACGATGTATGCCAGAAGTTTGAAAAACATTCTGTAAATTAAACGTGACAAAAAAAAATTCATTTAATTTTATAATCTGCTTTCTCCCTCGATAAAAACTACTCTCATTTTTTTGACAATTACATAAAGTTACAATAGTTATATGAATAAAATTCGCATTTTTTTTCCCCGGTTTTCCTTCGTTCCTCCTCTACGAAGCCAGTAAACAAACTGAAAATTAAAAGCAGCAAAGCAAAACAAATTTTGACAAAAGCCACCTAGATAAAAAAAAGAAACGACGATAAAAAAAATTTGAAAAACGAGCAAACTCGAGCGTATTTGAATCCCCCCCCCGGCAAAAAAGCAGCTCACTTTTCACTTGGCCATTTTTGCCGCTTCCTTAGCTTCCCCGGGCGTTTCTCGCGCCGCGGGGGCGACAGCCTCCGCGTCCGAGCTCTTTCTCTGCATTATTGCGGCTTATCCGGTATTACGAGTCTCTGTGTCGCGCTGGCCAGCGTTGGGGGCAGCCGCGCGCCTCCTCCCCGCCGTTGTATCGGACACGGAATTACCTCTGCGGATACGGCTCCTGCATATCCGGCGCGTGTAAAACTGCTATACGCGCTTTTGCATCCGGCCGGTTCGTCGTTATCTCCGTTCCTTATACCGGTCCGGCCGGCCGTTCCGCCTTCTTTTTTTCTTCCCCGCTCGCATTTAATCCCGGACATTTCGGGATCCACGATATTAGCCGTTTAGCGGATCGTAGTTTTTTCAATTTTGCGCTTCGCTCCTCTGGGACGCGCGATGCGAGCGGCGGAGAAATTTATGTCGACGGACGCGAGGATTTATCGAATATTTTAGAAGTCGATTCTCAATGTTTCGATTTTTATTGAACGCGAGGGCCGTGCAGAGTATTTTCGGTGCGCGAAATTTATTTTGTTTTAATTCTCGTTTTATAATATTTTGTATATTGTTTTTCGATCGCGATGTACGGCAGACGAGATTAAAAAAAACGTTTGTAAAAACATGCACCGATAGACTGACTGCATTTCTTATGTATACAAATATTAATCTAAAATAACGCGTTTAAATGAAATATATCTGATGAAATAATAATAAGCCAATCGATTTAAGAGTAAAAAAATTCATAAAAATAAATTACAAGCACAAAGAAAAAAGAGTTCTTATTTTTATGAAACTATTTTCAGGATCACCTGCGAGTTAAAAATCACAAAATAAAACCTAATCTTAACCCACGAAACAGATCCCTTCGTTTTATCGTCGCTCAAAATTTCGCATCGCCTCGAAATACTCAGAGTCCCAGACGTCTCCATCGCGCCGGGAAGCGGAGAACAGCTTACCCAATCTCTCCCCAGCTGCAATCTCAAAAAAGAACGCCGGGATGGATCACCGTTCGGGGTATCACGACAAATTTTTATTGGCCCTCGACTCGGGGGCAGAGAGAGAGAGAGAGAGAGAGGCGGTGCAAAAAGCCAGCGCTGATAAATTTGCGTATCGAAAAATCATAATACCCGGGAGCTCGTCGGCGAAAGGAGGCAGGCAGCAGCGGCAGAGCGGAGGAAGGCATAAACGACCCGGAGCCACTCGCACATGTTAATAACCGTATCGGCGATCGATCACCGAACGTACACAGAGAGAGAGAGAGGGAGGCGGACGGAGAGAGAGAGGGGGAGGATGCTAATGGCACTTTCGTCGCTGCGCCACCGGCCGTCGCTTTTTATCGGACCGAGAGTTTGAGAAAAAGTTTGCTTTTCGTCTCGTCTCGGCTCTTCGCTCCTCTTCTTCGTCGTCGTCCTTTTTCCTCTGTCCCGGCTCTCTCTTTTTTTTTCTACCGCGTCGCCCTCCCTGGATTTTTATTGCCAGCGATCGCTGATGGGAATGCGGAGCGGAGAGAAAGGCTGGTTACGCTACTGGAGTAAGTAGTTTTTGTTGACGATTAGATCTTTTTTTTTTAGCCTTTTCTTTTCAAGGACTGACTTTATGAACGTTTCTACTTTATTTTGTGAAACGTTAGACCTTTTATTTGGTTCTTACTTTCTATTTATTTATATAAATTTTACCCATGTATTCTATATTATACAATTAACCAAAAATGTACAAAATAATACACGTAACAACAATAATGATTACAATCGCAAGTGTCACAATTAACTATTCTCTCGAGGCACGCTTTAAAATTCAGACTGAATTTCCGCCCTAAATAATACCCCGACTCGTTTCCCCCGCATCCAAAGAAGCAGCAGCAGGATCTCCGAAGAAAGCCATTCCTCCGTCTCCCCCTTGTCCCTCGGTCGACAAATGACGCCTCTAATAAACCCATCGACGACGCATCCCGTCTGCCCGCGTGAAAAAGAGCCTCCTCCCCCCTGTCCCCGACGCCTCGCTCTCGCGAATGAATGAATGAATTTCGCGCGTGCCAGCCACAATAAGTATTGGAATGCCATAATGGAAAGGCGTCTGGCACATATCGGGCGGGCACGTAGACGGGCGACTGCTGCTGCTGCTGCCGCCGCCGCTGCCATCACCCCGGAGTAATAACACGCTCGCGAACGAGTGCCGAGGAAAGAGCAAGGCGAAATGTAATGGCTTCGGGCCCGCAGAGCGCCGAGCGGGAATGCGAAAACTGTTTAGTCGATTGTGTGTCGAGCTCGGGTGCGCTCTCTCTCTCTCTCTCTCTCTCTCTCTCTCTCTCTCTCTCTCTCTCTCTCTCTCCGCACCGGCGACAGGTTTTTCCGCGCGCCGAGAGTGCACATCTTCGGGCGAGGGAAATTCGTCGCGGAATTTCCATTTTTGATATGCCGCCGCTGCCGCTGCCTGCGAGCGGAGGAGTTGACTTGTTTGCTGATGAATTTCTCCGCTGGGCTATCCTGCACTTACGGGGGTATTGGTAAATCGATATAAGCTTTCCCGCAGTGAAATGTAACTTTTTATTAGCACTCGATATATTTGTATATTTGTTGTAAAAATTATTTAAAGGCGCATAAATTTTTATTTCGTTTCCATATTTTCAAATGGCTCCAATATTTCAAAAATTGAAGCTTGCGTCACTGAAAGCGCTGCAACTTGGAATAAAAAATCATTACTACTGCAACAGTTCTTTTACATCCTCCCCGCAGCATTTCCTTCTTTTCTCCTACTTTCAGTAATCCTTACATCTTTTATTATACTCTCTCGCTCCTCCCGCCTCGTTCCCTCTCTCCCGTCATTCTCCCTCGATTTTCCCGCCTCCGACGTAAATGGAAACGGAGAGCCAGAGAGAAAGAGAGATGGTAAACATTGACGGGTGCTTAAGATAGGCTCAAGGAAAAGAAATCGTGCAGAAAATTCGCGAGAAAAAGAGAGAGAGAGAGAGAGAAGAGAGGGCGGCGTCGAAGTGTGCTCTCGATTCTACTCGCGCATCTATCTTGCGCGAATTCTTTGAGACTCATCCTTTCACTTTTGCTTTGATAGAACGATGAGGGATGACTCTCACTTTATTCTCGCGAGCGGGTGAAGAGTTTGACTGTATAGACCTCTGAATACTGAATTTTATATCCTTGTTTTAAATTGTTTTAAAACGGATCGTTAAGCCAAATATAGTTTAGAATTTAGCTTAAAAGATTCAAAATAGAAATGAAAAACATTTTTGCAAACTAAACTTTCGTATGATAAGTTCAATAAATAATTGTAAAAGTGGAAATTTAATAAATAAATTTTTATTTAACATACATCTTTATGCGTTATTAAATTTCTTCCTAGATAAACATTTAGCTCAACGTTCCAAATCTAATTTTCTCAAATGCCATTTTTCACCTTCAAAAACTCTCAATACCAATCCGCTCGTTCGCTTTTTCCCGCCGAAAGAGCTCCGTCGGTCTGTCGGGCAAAAAAAGTTTCGATCGGCGAGGCGCGCGGCAAATATAACGGCCGCGAAATGCGGATTATCGAATTCCCGAAAATTGAGGTAACCGATCGCCGATGAATGAGCCTTAATCAACACGCAGGAAATAAAACGTCAGCGCTATTTCATATCCCGCGTCGCGCGGCGCTCCCGCGCTGTCGAGCTTCGCGATCGATTGGTTAAACGACGCAATCTCGTTTAGCGAGAACGTGAACGGCCTTGGAAATACGTATATACGTTTCCAGGAGGCGGCGCTCCGTGCGCGCGCGAGAGAGCTTTCGCCGCCGTTTTTTTTTTTTTTTTTTTTTCCCGAGGCGATGCCAATTCCGGTCTGGGCAATTATCGTCAAATCGCGAGTCTTATACGTGTCTTGAGGGCTCGCCGAGCAGATCGATCTGCTTTTAGGTCCCGTGTTAATTTGTCGAAGACGGTAGTAAAGCTCGATGGGGTTGCGAACTTTGTTGCCTTTCATACATCCTGTATCAATCGATTAATATTTTATTCTAGAACTTTTATCGGAGGTAAATGGAAATAATTATTAGTAAAATAAAAGCGAATAAAAAAGTAAGAACTTTTTATTCGCTCAATATGGAGTTGAATGATAAAGCTTATTTATAAACATTTAATTCGGATGTAAAAATTGACATTTATATAAATTCAGTTCTTGATTTTCTTACTTCGTTGTAATTTCATTAGTAATATTATCCTTTATTAAATCTGTTTTTCAAAATTTCATTAAAAATACAGTATAGAAAAATAAGATAAAAAAAGGCAATGCGACGAGATAAGCTTGCTCATCTGTTTTAATTAAATTTTGTTTACTATAACTTATCAGCCGGCAAAAAAAGGGGAATAGCGTCGGCAACGTTCTCTATAAATAAATACTGCAATATTCCTCACTGCTAAAATACCATCTCGCCTTATTCCATTTCTCACTGGCCGAATCGGATACTGTCCTCTCTTCCTCCTTTGACGCGCAATAGAATAAGACCCTCTATTAAAAATCAGCCTTTCACGGCGGGCAAATAGAATTAGCTGGCTAGTAAAAGCGTGGAAAATAAATTGCAAGCGAAGGCATCCTCCCGACGCTTGACTTTTAAGCCCGGCATAAGCGGATCAGTCCTGTAGCCACTTGTAAATGATTTCTCGTATCGCTCGGCTCTCCTCGTCGTCGGTTACGCAATGGAATTTTTGAACCCTCTTCGACCGTATTACTTTACTTCTTTGTCGGTATTTTAGTCCGACCCTTCTGGGAGTCGCGGAGAGGTTATGGAGATGGAGAAAATTATGCTTGGCCATTTGCGCTTCGTCGACGCTTTCTTTGACTGCCCGGGTATTTCTCGTGATGTGGAGAGGATTATTGATCGCAGCGTGATGGTACAGAAGTAAAAAGCTGTGCAATCAGTAAAGGAAAATCAAGGGTTTGTAGGGCGCCAATTTATCGACGTTCGTTTTATATAAGTAATTTTTGTAGTGTTCTATCTCAGAAATAATTTAATTGTTACGTGCGATTAGCTGCAATATGTCTAACAAAATTGCTACTCATACACTCAATCTAGAGCTGAATAATAAAGCCAGCCTATCATATAGTCCTCGGCTCCCTCAAACTTCAAAATTCAATTCCGCAAAAAATTCAATTAAACCTCCATTCTCGTCTCGATCACTTCTCCCAGCAGACTTCCTCGTACCTATTCCGTTACTTGACCCCCTCCCAGCCAAAATTTCTCCGTTTACCTTCCCGCCCCTCTGCCCTCGCTCATTGTTACACCTCTCGCGGCGTGCAATAACCTCTCGTAATAAGCAGGCTCCTTAAATAACGCAGGTCGAAAAAAAAAAAATAATAATAATAATAAAACACGCACCCACACCCACTACACTTTGCGGCGAAAGCCACTTTGTCGGGGGCAAGTTCCTTATCGCGTAAACTCCGCCTCGGGGAGGGAGCAACTCGATTTGTGGACAGTCGCCGCGCAGGCAGGCGGGCAGGCTCATTGTCCCTCTTGCGGGCCCAGCCGGGAAAGAAAGAGGGAAGAGGGAGCCGGGTAGGAGAAAGCGGGATTTAATAATGTAGAGAGCAGGGCCAGACGCCGGGTACACATTGGGGATTGGTACACACGGCTTTTCGGCGTCTTCAATATCTGAGCAGCGCCGCCGACGTACCCCATTGTCTGACACGCGCCGCAGTTACGGCTCTCCGCTGCGGGGCGGGAAGCTTTGGTCTAAGACCCGCGCGCGTTCCTCCTGCGATGGATCGGTGGATAGATGAGGAATGCTGATACTTTTATGAGCTGCCGTACGAGTCGTTGCCTGCGCGGATTGCGAGTAAGTGCACGCTTGGCAAGCATGACGGATTCCGATTCATTTTTTTACAGCTGTTTCGCGCTCGTTATTTGCGTTGGTTGTAGTAAAAGAAATGATTATGGCTGTACTTGCTTATTGTTGTTCAAAAGAGTTTTAAGAGAAAATGATTTGCCTTGAAGCTCTCCTTTGATCCCTCGTTGAAACAGACTTCTTTTGAGATGTAAGGACGCAATATTGCTGCATCATGCGTGTACAAATGAGCTATTCTTTTCCTCAATAGAGAATTATGGTTTTTGTGAGACCGTAGGATAAAAGGAGTAGATCCTACTATACATACTGGGCTGTATAATGTAAAAAAGATTTTAAATTTGCACGATGAGCTTCTTGAGTTAGAAAGGAAATTTAGAAGAGATTATAAGCGAGCTTATTTATTTCGCGTCATGTCACTATGAATATACATTAGTTTTATCAGTAATTTTATTTTTTCCTGTTGGAAATTCATCCAGAAAATAAATCCCACTTGAGAATGTTATTAGCATTAGATAATTGATAAATATCGATAGACATAAATTACGTTTCCGTTTGATAGCATGCAAGATAAGATATATTAAAAGATTTTCAGTAAATTGACACGATTTCAAACTAAGTAATATCCACATTTTCGTTCCAGATAAGAAAGATTCTCTTCTCCATTAGCAACAGCATCGGCGACTTCAAGATCTTCAAATAAAAAATGCAACTTCCACTTTGCTAAAAAAAACAATCAATAAAAAGTCCAATCCCATCGGTGAATATTCCTTAATCCTCTCCCCGCTGCCCGCAAGCGTCTCAAATTAGATTTCTCTCCTCGTCGGCGGCTCGAGTCCTCCAGCCTTAAACGCGCGTAAAACAAAGCATCGACGCTTAGCGCCGCGGGGGCGGCAAGCCATGAAGGGGGAGAGGAGGCGCGTGCATTTTCGCAGGAGGTGTCGCGTGAAATTAATTCCGTTCAAGAAGACACCAGCGGCAATAGGCGCGAGGCGCTTCACAGGTCGAGAAGTCAAGGAGGCCTCGCTTTCTCTCCCCCCCCCCCTCTCTCTCTCTCTCTCTCTCTGTATATGACAACGAGGGAGAGAGAGAGAGGGAGGGCGGGAGAGCTCGACGGATGTACAAAGGCGGCAGCGGGAGCGAGAGATGTCTGCTGCAAACAATTCCAATTAACTTGCTGAAATTGAAATAGGACTCGTCCGTCAGTCCGTCGCGAGTCAACGCCCCGGCCTCGCTTTAGAGCCTCGGTCGGTCCTTCTCACTTCCAGGGTTGGAACAGCACGAGGAGGAGCTGCTGCTCCGCTCTCTGCGATACATAATAATGACAAGGCCGATCCTTGCCGTTCCCGACGTCGCCCGGATTCTGTTCCCGCGAGAAAGTTTTTTTTTGGGGGGAAGGGGGGGGGCGGTCGCCCTTTAATTATTGCTGCAGCCGAGGACTTGTTTTTGCGGACTGTCTGCTTGTTGCTGATTAATATAAGCGTTCTCTTTGGGAACTATGAGTAAAGACACTCGCCGAATCAGTAGAATTGGAAGATGGATTAAATGATTGCGTTTATTTTGGATTTTACAAATTTACGATATGATTATTTTTCTTAAATTTACCAGAGGCTCGAATTATATAATTTTAAAGAAATTAAAAATTTTAAATCATTAATGATCTTAATGATCTGTACAATATTGCTTACTCATGTTGTTACATTTCAAATATTAACGTCATACTCTTATCGATTGCTTAAGCAGCAGTTTAAATGCCGTTATCAAATTTGATCGATAGATAATTTTATTATTTTGTATAAAACAATAAGAAGGCACTTCCACGCTTAAAAGAGTTTCTAAACAGTGAAAAAAAAACGGAATATTTTTCTATTTTTTTTTTTAAATTACAATACTTTTTACTCAATTTCGCGGATCATGTAAGCGTAGAAATCACCTATTAATTCCAATGCAAATATAGCCTCGATTCCGCTCTCCTTTGCCCAGTGAAAATGTCGCTGCAGGACGACATTCGTTTGCAGAGCTTCGCACAAATAGCCGAATTGCTGGGATTTTAGAGTGAACACAAACGTGCGAAAGCTCGCCGATGTCTTCATCTTATTGCACAAGAGCGCGTGCAGCTGATCCCTCGGGATTAACCTTAAAATATGACTGATCATGCCGGTGAGCCCGCCCGTCTCCGAGTCGTGCTTACATCCCTCGTAAGCCGGGAGACTCTTCCAGAACTGGACGAACTCCCTGAGCCGGAGGTCGACGTCCAATTTCAGGTGTCTCAGAATAAAAATGTAGAGCCGCACGTACGGTATCTTGTGGAGCTCGGCGAGGATGAAGCGATACTGATCGTTAACGAAGGCTATCGTGTCGTCGATCTGCTTGTCGTGTTTCGCGTGCTTCTCGACGACTCGCCGTATCTCCGTCGTGGGCATTATCTCCAGGATGTCCTGGAAGTCCTGCTCGAGAGAGCTGCGATCATCGGGATCTCGATCGGCGTCGTAGCGCCGCGAAATGCCGAAGAACGGGAGCACGAGAACCCGGTTGTAGCTGTGGAACAGGAGAGCGGCAACGGTGAACGAGAAGGCGGCGACCGCTCCAAAAACGATTGACATCCGATTCATGTCGCTCTCATCCTCCTCCTTCGTCCTCGTCTTCGGCAATGTGAGATGTAGCTGCAAGGAGAAGGGTTTGGAATTTGCGCTTTAGTAGAGGTCTGGGTGGAGAGGGATTCCGGAGGACGGGGTAGAGGACAGAATCTTTTACCTGTTTTCGCGTGAGTCATGTTTTATTGAAGTGAGAAATTCGATAGAGCCGGATGCGAGAAATGTCTAAATTGAATTTTCGTTGGATTCATTTTGAAAGTCGGCGAAAAATCAAAGGCGAGGATTTCGGAGATGTTGGATGGAATGAGGAGTTTGATGTTGTTACTGACGTGCGTAAGGTTATGACGTGAAGTTGCAGGCGGGAGGGTTTATTTTTCTGATAAAACTTTAGAACTCAAAATTTTTCTAAAAGATATAAATATTTATTTTTTTTTTTATTATATAAATGATAATTGCAGTAATGTTCTCATATCTTACATGTGCTTAAAGTATATTTAATATGAGATTGATGATGTCGCTTTGAGTATTACAGTTGTAAAAGTGAATCTGCAACAAACATAAAGGAAAAATTAGATTGTTTATTTTTTTTTTTAGTTTAATATTATTATAAAATAAAAATTACTATTTATGTTTGCAAAAAATTTGAAATTATTATTTTCTTATGCGATTATAATATTGAATAAAAACAAATGAACATAACAATAATGAATATAACAATTCAAGACAAAAATCATGTGAATTTTTATTTCACGTGAAGTGTAAGGTTTAAAAAATATACGACTTTAAAAACTTTCAAAAATATAAAGTATTTTAATAAAACAGTATAAAATAAATGTTTACCGAAAATAATTCAATGGTGGGGCCGCTCTGGGAATTTGATACCAATGATGGCACTGATGATTTCAGTTACTTTATCCCATTCGACACCTAACTTTTCAAGTTTGTCCAAAAGGACGTTGAAACCAACATGTTTGCCTAAAGCAGTCACAGCATTTTGAAGTTCATTAGTTTCTAGACGATGGACAAATTCTCTAAATTTGCTAGACGTTTCGAGCTTCTCGTCGTAAAATTCGTACAGTTTATCTATTGGTAGAAGATTCCTAATATCTTTAATTAAACCTGGAACTCCCCCAGTGATTCCAGTGTAGGCATTCAAGAAAGGCAGGGTTTTATCCAAACCAATTAGTTCATTGAAATCGTTGATATACTTGTAAATATCCATACCGATTTCGTCAAATAATTTGAAAAGTGCTTTCATTTCTTTAAGTTCTTCAACATCATTCACAGTATTCTTGAACTCGTCCTTCATCATAAAATCAACTACCCTTTTGAAGTCCTCATCCTTCATTAGATAATCAACAATAACATCTAGAAGAGCATCTATTGGGACTTTTGCCCAAATTTGTCGTAAAATATCAATAACTTCTTCTTCGGCTGCGTACAAAAAAATTGGCCGCGAGGGAAACTTCAAACCCAAAATAGAGGTGATAAAATCGAGAATAGCCTGTACATCAACTCCTTTGGCTTCAGCCCTCTTCATTAAATCTTGCAACGCGGGGTTTGCCATGAGTCTGTCAACCAGTCCTTGGAATTCGGGAGATGACAAACGCTTTACCAAAAGAGCGAAGTCCTCCGAGTTCTGGAGTTTTTCGTTGTAAAGCTTTTCGATTTCGTCAATCGGAAGAAGAGCTTTGACATCTTGAATGAATCCAGGAAGTCCGCCAGCGATTTTTCCGGCTCTTAATCTGTACACTTGTGAGATATGTGGGAGACCTAAGATGTCATTGATTTTGTTAATGAAATCGTAGGCCTTAAGTCCAGACTCCTCCAAGAAGTCGAGCAGCTCTTTAACTTCAGCCATGGATTCGACTTCAGTGATAAGAGATTTAAATTCGTCGGACATGACGTAGTCGAGTGCCTCGCCAAAATCTTCATCTTCAGCCAAATATTGATAGAAGAGGTCGACAATTTGATCTTTAGGGATAAGAGCCAAAAAGTCGTTTAAGTCATCCTTCAGATTCCTTGTTGCAAAAAAAACTGGACGGCTGGGAAATTTCAGACCCAAAATAGATGTGAAAAAATCGAGGATAGCTTGTACATCCACTCCTTTGGCTTCAGCCCTCTTCATCAGATTTTGCAACGCGGGGTTTGCCATGAGTCTGTCAACTAGTCCTTGAAATTCGGGAGATGACAAACGCTTTACCAAAAGAGCGAAGTCCTCCGAATTCTCGAGTTTTTCCTTGTAAAGCTTTTCGATTTCCTCAATCGGAAGAAGGGCTTTGACATCTTGAATGAATCCAGGAAGTCCGCCAGTGATCTTTCCGGCTCTTAACCTGTACACTGGTGAGATATGTTGGAGACCTAAGATGTCATTGATTTTATTAATGAAACCGTAGGCCTTAAGTCCAGACTCCTCTAAGAAGTCGAGCAGCTCCTTAACTTCCGCCATGGATTCGACTTCAGTGATAAGAGACTTGAACTCGTCGGACATGACGTAGTCGAGTGCTTCGCCAAAATCTTCATCTTCAGCCAAATATTGGTAAAAAAGATCAACAATTTTGTCTTTAGGAACTAGTTCCAAAAAGTCGTCTAGATCTTCGCGCAAACCTCTGCTGGCGATGTTGTATGTTGATTCACTGATGGGCACAGCATTGATCTGTAGGGTCACTGACGCGACCAAAGTCGCTATGAAAGTTACGGCGAGTTTCATTTTCTGAAAAAAAAAAACACCAATATTATCCCGATACTTAATTTTGCATCTAGATTAGAAATGTCAGTTATATCGGACGCGTTATTGATACTCACCGCGAGGCTATCGCGTAGCAACTACCTTATAGTCTATCGATCTCGGGTTTATATACTGAATTTCTGCAGGAGGACTTTAGATGCTAAACTTTGATACGTAGTTTACTGTTCACTTGGCCGGTGGCCGATAAGATTAGACTGAGGTTTCAGGTATGCAATTTCCGACGATCTCCTTGCTTGCCCCTTCTAATGATTAAAGTCCAAGTGTTTAGTTCAACTAGATTATAAATCATAATATTTTTTTACGCAATCATTCTAACTATTATCAAATTTTTATTTTTTATAAGATCCATATGGTTTCAGTTACTTTAAAAAGCTAATAGAGAACGAAGCTATTTTTATGGAAAAGATTATATTTACAGTAAAAAATTGAAATATTTTCTTAAATTTTGAGTAATTTCAAACTTTATTATAATTTATTTATGATATTTTTAACACGGTTTTAGATTTACTTATCGAAACATTGATAAGACACTCGAACTCAAGTGCTTCCAGTATCACAGTAGAAAATAAAATCTATACTGATATAATCAACGCCGTTTCATTAGTAGGCAAGATTCCTTAATATAAATAATGAAAGCTGCAAACTTTTAAAGATTTTTTTTATAATAATCTAAAAATTAACACATTTAGTTTTTAAAACTGTCATTGACGAATAAAAAGTATACGCAATACGACAGTAGAAAATCCGGAGCCCCGAAAGTTCGACAATGATTTTCTTAAATCATCGATACACGCCAACACCGCGGGAGTGCCGTCGGATCGCCGCGCTGAAAAACGAGAGGGAAAGAGCAGCATCAGGGCTTAGCCGGGGCAATATTCGGGTCCGCTCTCGGGGTGTGCAGCAGCTTCGCGGAACTTCTCGGCCGGGCGATTGAAACGAGCTCCCGAGAAAGCAAAAGGGCGCCGCGTGTCGGGAATGGCCTCCGGAGCCGCGCCACCCGCCCCCGATAAATAAGAAGGGGCGATGTTCGAGCAGGTGGCGTGTGCCAACTTTTAAAAGCAAAAGGCCTTCTTTTCCTCCTCGATATTCTCCTCGGTGGCAAGAGTCGGTCTAATTAAAATTCTTACAATTTAATAAGCCCCGTAATTCTCGGGAAGAGCGCCGCTCGGGCAATAATAGCCCGCTTGCGCATCTTAAAGTGCAGGTAAAAGGGGACGAACCTCGGGATGTACGGCGACTTTCTTTCAATCCGAACGGTTGAGAATCTTGAATGAGGGAGCGAATTTTTTTCATCCGCTCGATACGGCGGTGTCCCTTGCCAGAGCTGACTTAACACAATTTCAGGACCGAGGCGACATCGCTTCCATCGAGAGATGAAAAGGAGTTGGTCGCAGGCGCGAAATATGAATCCTAAATGATATTATGTCGCCTGAGCTTTGACTGACTATTGCAAGCTCGCTTTTGCTTTCGGCGCCGGGAGAGGAAGGCAAGGAGCGAAAAGATTAAAATGAATTTAGTGCAACGGTCGAGGAAATTTTGCGTAGGGTTCCACTTGGGTTTACGGAGAATAAGTTAAGGTAAAAAGAAGATTCATTTTTAATGGATGAAAGATTATAAATGATACTAATAAGAGTAGATTTCTGTTTACTTCTTTAATAAAAATAGTTCAAAAAGTGAATTAAAGTCAAGTATTTTACAAAAAGTTATGGAAAATTTTATTCCTTTTTTAAACAATAGAGTTGAATTCAATTATTTTGTGTCATATCTCTTATTTAAGAATGCACATTTGACATTCTTAATATCTTAATTGGACAGTAAGTCCCGCTTTTGTTAAATCAGCAATTTCGACAGGCTTATTTTAATGTTGCCAACCGATAAGTCAATCACGCATTTTTCGGCATCTCCAATTTATAAGAGAAGTTTCCAGATACTCTGTATATATATGCCACTACATCCCATCGATCTCAGATAAAAAAGAAAACGTGCAACACCTCTTATGACACACCTGCGGCACAGCCTTATCAGCGCCACATGTCGAAAGCGATTGACTTCGTTCCGCCGCTTAGAGGAAAAATTCCCCCGTCTAATTTCGAATTGCTCCGAGTTGAAGAGCGTCGTAACAATTATGTTACTCGGAGCGCGAATGGCCCTGCAATTCCGCGAAAAACGCCATTAGCAACGTTGTTACCGAAAGGGGAGATTGCCAGCCAATGGTGTCAAATGATTTTTTCGTCTCGCCGCCACCGCCGACAAACTTCTCCTGGATATTACAGCGGCGGCACGTGCCAGTAATGACTCGACGCCTTTCTTTCTGTCTTTTTCTCTTCTTCCATCATATCCGCGGTTCGGGAAGGAGTTTTGCGAAAGCTGGAGAAAATTGTTGCTGAGCACCGATTGATAGAGCTAAATGTATCGGGTGAAAAGTATCTTTCGAAGTTTTAGAATTATTTTACGGAGATATTAGAGAAATTATTAACAGATAGTGGAAAAGCAGAAAATGAAATGTTTAGAATGAGTTTAACTGTTTTCTCTAAAGAATGACACTTAATTAAAAAACAATTTCATGTACTTAAAAATTTAATCTGTAGTTAGCAACAATGTAGCTCGTTAATTATCTCGTTTATCGAAAATAATGGAAAATTGTATATAACATTTCACAGATTGCTAATCAGCAATTTTGTGCACTGATATAATGATTAAAAATTTCATCAAAGCTGTCGATCAGCGAAAACGTGCCAATTTTTGATACGCATTACTTGGAAATCGTAAACCGAAATCCGTAAAAATAGATTTGTTGAAGTAACGACACACCTGCAATTTGTATAAAATAATTTATCGAGTTTATGCAATACAGACTCAGATTATATCAAGACAATTTATCTGTAGATAATTCGGATTAGCAAATTATTTACAGATCGTTGTTGTATTATCTTTTTAAATATTTTAAATGGATTATGTTTTTACACCTTTTTTTATATGATTTATTTTATTCGTGTTCTGTAATTCGTTTTTAACTTCTTTTTATGCTATTATCAAAATATTTAATTGTTCAGGCAAATATTTCAATACAATTGACCTTCAAGACAATATTATCTACTACTTAAAAGTCTAGTTTTCCATTATCAAATAAACTTCAAACAGTAAATCTTTTTACATGCCTGCTATAAAAACTCATTTTACGTAATATCTTTTCCTTTCAAAATAAAAAAAAACTAATAAAAGTAATAATAATGTTTTATTTTTATAGTCGAATATTTTAAGAGCAATATTATCATTTCTTATTAACATTTGTTTAATTTTTTGCTTCGCATTATTTACATGAGATGTATTAAACAATAATTTTTATAAACTAAAACTTTTTAAGTCTCTTTTTTATAAGATTTATTTTATTCGTGTCTTTTAACTCCTTCTTGTGCCATTATCAAAATGTTTCATTATTCAGATAAGTGTTTCAAAAAAATAATTATCGGCTACTCAAAAATCTAGCTTTGCATTATCAAATAAACTTCGGGCAGTAAATCTTTTTACATGTCTATTTTAAGAAATTACGTATCTTTTTCTTTCAAAATAACAAGACAAGGAACTTTTCTAAAGCGTCTAATATCGATAGCATCCAAGATACTGTCAGTCATGAATTTGAAAGTATGACTAAAATTCTTATTTAGAATTTTTTGCTAAAAATTATCCGTAAAATAACGGACTGAAGAACGAGATGCGCTCGCGAAGTAAATTTAATTTCCAAAACCAGCTTATCTAACTGCACGCTCCTATACATTTGTTCCCAGCTCCCTTTTTCGCTCAATCAAGCACCAAGGGAGAAAATGACGTGAAAAAGGGGGCGGAGACTCTCTGTCTTAAAGGTGCGCACGTTAGAAGTACGCCAGTGTAAGGAGCCTTTTTCCTTTTTCTATCGGAACTCCCAGCTCGCGTACACATTCACATTCACACACACACTCTTTACCCTCCGAGTTTGCTGTCCCACTTGGACCACTCGTGTGTACGAGGTTTCGTTTGGCGCAGGAACGAAAAACCGGGAGGGAAGTCGAGAAGGAGGTAAGAGGAAAAAGAAATGAAGACGGAAGCAGGGAAGTAGGAAGGAACGGAGAGAGATAGAGAGAGAGAGAGAGAAGCAGCGTAAGGGAAGAAGGATGACCTGTAACAAATCCTGCGCGAGTAATCGAGGTCGCGCCACTGCTAGGTTTTACTTCCGAACACTTAACTCTATTGTGATTGGATTCCGCTAGCTCTCTCTTCCTCTCTCTCTCTCTCTCTCCCTCTTTCTCTCTCGCTCTGTGCTCTCTCATGCCATTCTTCTTCCGTCGGTCCTTAAGCCCGACGACCTCATCGGCTTTCTTACGCGGTACGGAAACCTTATTACAAGAGGCACGATAAAACACCCGAGGGAGAAACGCGAGCGAGGAAAAGAAACTGGCTCTATTTATAAGTCGCGGGCCTACTGTGCCACCCTTTGATGTCGGCTTCGGAAAAATGTTTCCCTGCACAGCGGATCGCGCGACGGCCGAGTGCTCGGAGTTTCCCTTCGCGTAATACGAAAATTTCGTTATTCAATGGAAATTCGGAGTTTATTAAATGTTATCTCTTTGGATTATAAATTTCAAGGGGATTACTTTTAAACCTGTGATCAAATGTGAAGAGGTTGTAAAAGGTGCAAAGATCACCTTGCGAATGACTTAAATATTAGATGAGTGATGGATGTTTCATGAATATTTTATTTACTTAGTGAAACATCATGAATAATAGTCTCATTATCTTGCACATCGGAACAAATTAAAAATGTATTACGCCTATAAAAACACGATAAGATAAAACGTTAAGTATTCTTAACTTTCGAATGAAATTTTTATAAAACTTGTGCCTAAATTTCATTAAATAATCTTTCACAAGAAAAGAAATTACAACAGAGCCCATTCAATACAAAGAAAAGACAGACTCAATTAAAACTTTCTATCCTCCTAAAATCCTCAACAAAAACTATCAGCATTATATTCCAAGACCCTCTCAATCTTAATAACCCAAACCCAAATCTCTAATCCCTCGCGAAAAAGAGAGAGATCCCCAAGTCCCTTCGGCCGACAAAAGCCGATCGCAGGACGACCGATGCGGTCCGCGAGGCGCACACGGCACTCGTCAAACACAGTCGCGACCGGTCTCTGTCTCTCCGGGCTCTGTTTGCGCCGAGCGCACAGACGAGCAGCCCGCAAGCGGGTAAATTCGGCCGGTGCGCCCTCCGGGCTTTTGGGCCCGAAGTCTGATGGCTTGAAATTTTCGCTGGTTTTGATACTGCGGTTTTTCACGTTCAAATTTGGGGAGAGGCGGGTTTGCTGTTGATTCGGTTTTGTATTATAGCGCGCAATTATTCGAAGGTTTAAATAGTTTTTTTTTATAAAAATTAATTGCCGTTTTAAAAGTCGTGAAACTAAATAGCAAAAGTTGTAAAAGAAAAGCTTCTCGAAAGAAATTTATTGATCGTAAATTTATTAATGTTGCACGAATTTGTGTGAGCGCTAAAATTTCGTTCCCGATTCGAAAATAAATAATCGACAAAGAATTTTGTAAGGAAAGTACGTATTATTAAAATAGTCTGTCAGAATTTTACAATAGGTAAGATAATGTTAATATTGTCTTTTTAAAATATTCGTGTAATAGATTAATGCGCATATAATTTATTATGTATCTTTGATTTCCTAGTAACACAATGGCACGTTGGTTTTCGTACTTAGCGATTGGAATACTAATTTGTCAATATCAACTATGCTATTCCGATCCTCTAACGCTTCTTGCAATATCTTTACTGTCTAGTGTTTTCGGAATAATTGAATTTATCGCGAATAAAGCTTCGAGATCAAATGATGCTTTCGCGAAAGAGATAGCAAAATTTAGAGCTCCAAATATAAGCTATGAAATACTTCAAATGAAGAGGCAATTGGTTAAGAGTGTCGCGAAATCTGTGCACTCTGCATATCTAAGGCAAGCTTTGGAAGAAAATATGCAAGTAGTATGGACAGAAACGTTCACCATAGAGCAATGGTTTGCAGAAATGGAACACTTCAATAAAACGTATGATAATAATAAACAACATGCAAAAGACATAATCTTACTGGAAGCTAAATCAAGAATATTTAACCAAAATGGTGGAGCATTGTATCATTTAAACAATATCTACGGATTATTTATAGCCATAAATGATCACATACTTATGTTAATGTATAATTTTAAAGAGGTAATTTTTAATGAATTAGAAATATAATTAAGAATTATTTTGTTTTACTTTCACATTGAATCTGTATGATTATACCTGAATGATTATTTTATATTACAGTTAGATGACTTCTGTTCGTTTAAAGGATTTATTGATTCTCTTCATCAAACATATATCCAACTATATGCTACGATTACTAAAATTGCAGCCAAAGCTTACATGATAATGGAAATGGCGGGAATTCTTATTAAAAAATATGAAAAGGGTGAGTAAAATTAATTTTAGTCTAGATCTCAATATCTGCTGATCCATGCAAGTATTACTTGAAATTAAAGGTATTACATAAGTATTAATATTATGACAGATCGACAATCTTAAAAGTATGTTTTAAATAATAAATAGTGCAGATATTGATTTATAAACTAAAATTAATGAAATTAATGTAAAAAAATCTTAATTTTATAGGATTCAATTATCAAAGAGTTTTGGATGATGCTAAAAAGGATATTACCTATAAGCATCAAAAACTATTTTCAAAATTTGAATCTTATATTCAAGTTGCCCCACGAGAAGTTTGGAGATGTGAAAAACCCAATGAAGTTGAAAGTATGTAACGTATTTATTAACTTTTTTACAAGCATGTATTATCTATTTTATAATTTGCAGAAAATGACCCGTGTGAATCTAATTTATACATTTATGTGGGAAAAGTATTTTCAAATTATATAGCTAATCGGTAAATTGTATTAAAATGTTAATTACACGATCCAAAATATTAAAGTGTTTAATAAAAAGAAATCTATTACAGAGTTGTAACAGGAGCCAGATTGGTAAAGGAAAATTGCTTGATTTATATTGAAATTCAGGAAGGAGAGCTAGGACCAATGGCTAGTATAAAAAATAATAATGTTTCCTGGGTGAATTCTACATTCTCAAAAAATGGTATAATACAAACTTAAAGGGTTTATTCTATTGAAACAATTGTTAACCTTTTCGTATTTGCAGAAATAGACAATGATCTTTTTCTTAAGATTGATCCGGAAGATTCAATAGAATTTGAACTCTTCAATTTAGAAACCAAACCTACAAATTCTTTGCTTGTGGGTTTACAATTTGTAATTACAAAAGTTGATAATAAGTCAGTAATCAGTTTGTACGTTCATACAAGACTATTTAATTTGGAAACTGGAGTTGTCAAAGGCGAAGAATGGGGTGATTTTAAAGAATTATTTAGGTAAGATTTAATATTAATAATAAAAAAATGAATACTTCAATAAATGTAAATATTTGTTAAAGCTTCATAAGGCAGAAACCAAAAAAACTGGGATTTGATACTCTGGAAGTTACAACAACTGTACCAACGCCTATGTCTGGCGCGGGTTTATATTATAAACAAATTTCAAATTCTGATGGGCTTTTCAGTTTGAAACTATTGACTTATGACCTTTTACCGGAACTTTATAACTTATACTTATGGAATTCCTCTTCTCTCGCTCACAGTAAAATAGATGTCAAGAAGATAAACTAATGAAATTGTAATTAATAGCATTTTCAATAAAGATTATTATTACTATAGTGCAAAATAAAATATGATTTTGATCAAATGTAAATAGTAAGATGCTTCTATCGACAGTTACACTTTTCCCTATGTGTTCTAAAGTTTTAAAAGATTAATCTTGCTTTATTTAAAATAAAAATTAATAAAAGTAATAATAATAATTTCTCATTAAAATTCGTATTCGTGAAATAATAATTTTTTATTACTTATTTGTTTTATTACTTCCGTGTTACCTTCTTAGTTTCTTTTTTTTTTTTTTAGGGTGACTATTATCATGACGCCTTTCGTTCTGCCTTCTTTTCTTCTTTCAATTGATAGAGCTATATATGTATCGGATAAAAAGTATCTTTCAAATTTTTGGAATTTATTTATAGAAATGAGACAAATTATTAATAGATAGAGGAAAAGCAGAAAAAAAAGTTTGTAGAATGAAAAATTAGAAAAGTAAAAAAATTAAGCACGAGGGAATAAATAATTGTCTACGTATTTTCTCTGACGAATAACAATTAATTAAAAAGACATTTCACGTATTTATAAATTTAATTGATAGTTGACAACAATTTAGCTCAATAATAAACGCGTTTATCGAAAATAATGGAAAATTGTATATAACAATTCACAGATTACTATCATCAGCCGTCGATAAATGATCCGACGGCTGATTATAGTACTCAATTATTATTATCCAACTTTACTGAAACGCATTACTTAGAAATCGTAAATTGAGGTCCATAAAAATAGATTTATTGAAGTAATGACATATTTGCAATTGTATAAAATGATTTATCAAGTTTATGCAATACAGTTTCATATTACCTTAAGACAATTGACTTGCAAATAATGCGGATCAGTCATCAATACGGTTAAAGCCCTTTTATTTGTATTTTTTAATTCGTTCTTAATTTCATTTTATGCAATTATCAAAATGTTTAATTATTCAAACAAATATTTCATTTTAAGACAATTATTATTGGCTACTCAAAAGTCTAGTTTTCCATTAGCAAATAAACTTTAGACAGTAAATTTTTTTACGTTTCTGCTTTAAAAATTTTACATATCTTTTTCTTTCAAAATAACATAAAAATAATAATAATACTCTATTTTCATAGTCGTTATTAAAATTTGTATTCGTGCCATAATAATTTTTAATTTCTGACTTTTTTTATTACTTCCGTATTATCATCTTCGTGATACGGAAGTAATAATTTTTTTCACGATGATTATTATCATGAAAAAAAATCAGTTTACATTACTTTAAATCAGAAATATAGTGTTTGCTTGCATAAAAATTTAGATTTCTTCATCAAGTAAGTAAATATATTTTATTGAGCACTTTAAAGTTCTTCAAATTTTCATTATTTTTTACTTCTTTAGTAACTGCGTTAGATGCAATGGCTCGCTGGTTTTTTTGTTGCTTTCTTAGTTTTTTGTGCATTTTTCAACAACTGCAAGTATGTTATACCGAACCTATGTATCTTACGATACTTTGTGCTACTTCCGGTCTCATGGGAATCACTGACTTCATTTGGAATAGAGTTGACGGAAATTCGATAGCCTCAGAATCTTTTACCTTGCATTCGATTGAAGAGAAAATGAGTGACGCCACGCAAATAACTGATATTATATCTAACGCAAATAGAAAGCAAATAGTAAAGAAAATAATGAGGGAGATAATGCTTGAAAGCTTCAAGATTGAAAATTGGTACAGACAAATGAAAAGCTACAATGAAACGTATGATGATCAGATAGTGCATGACTTAATCATACCACAAGCAAAAACAAGAATACTAAATAAACAAGATGGTCCATTATACCATTTGAACATTATATTTTCAAAATTTATATTTATGGATGTTCTTCGTTCGCTTGAAAATGCTGTAAATAAGGTAATTAAAATATTTAGATCCATGAAACAATTAGGAATTATTTTCTCTAAAGGTAAAGAATAATAGATACAAAATCTTGAATTTTTAAATTTAGGGATTTTCAAATACCTGTTCTACATCTGATTTTCAACAATCTGTTCAACAAATGTACTTGCAGTTATACCAGTCAATAACAGAAGTAGCTACAAAGGCTGTATTAACAGTATTGATTTCTGTAGAATTTCTTCGCAAATATGAACCAGGTATGTTATACGACTTATATTTGCTTAAAAGAATAAAGAGAGTCCTGCGTGTTTTGATTACGCATTTGGCTGTTACTTAAGATATGTTCTCCAGTAAAAAGTGTAAAGGAAGTCATATCCATTTAGTCTAATGCTCGAATTTTCAAAAATTATTCGCCCTTTTAGTTTTTTTTCGCCTTTTTTTTCGACGTTTGTTAATGCACTTTAGAGCAACAAAACTCGAATAAAGCATCAATAGAAATCTAGTCACACCAGTCGCAAGAAAATGATTGAAAAATCTATAGTTCAAAAGTTAGATTCAAACAAAGATTTACAATGAATATAGCAATCAAAATGTGAAAAAATTGCTCTGTTATTTCTTTTTGTAAGATTGTAAATAACTGAACAAACATCGATTTTTCTTATTTTATAACTTTCATTTATTTAATTATTTCAGGTTCTAGTTATCACGAAGATTTAAGTTATATTAAAGAAAGTGTTCAGGAAAAGCACGAAAAGCTAATTTTAACATTCAAACGCTATTTTGAAAAGACATCTAGAGAAGTTTGGAGATGCGATCCAAAAAAATTCATCGAAAGTATACTTTAATTTTCGTCAATTTTTTTCTAGAGAAATCAGATTTAATAAATAATATTTTTTTTTGTTTAAGACGAAAATTACGTGCAGTTAAATATTTTCAAAAAGAGACTTACAGTATTGGAAGTTTTTGATCCGAAGTTAGGAAGACAATGTGATTATGCAAATCCTCTCAAGGACATTACTTTCAATTGCGGGCAGTATGCAGGAAATGTTTACGTTGAGGGCAACCAAATTAAGAATCGTAATTATTTTTAGTGATTGTTTAATTTAACTTTTTTTTTTATACAATTTTAATTTTAATTTACCGTAAAATAGAAAACGTGTTACACAGAACCTGCTCGTATCTTCAACATTGTGCAGGTAACTTATGGGACTGCGCAAATTCTTTGCAAATGTCATATTTTGAGGGGTTACGCGTTTTTTTTTTGGTAAGTTGAGAGTGCTCGAAGGATTCTAAAATTTTTGTTTAATCAAATTTTAAAGCCTAGGGCGAACGATACTAAAATGAGTTACGTAAAAAGAATAGCACGTGATGAGGATCATCCACCGATTGACTACGGTCATGTAGAAGATTTTGTGGATGATCCGTTTTATGATGAGAATGAATTTTTGATGGCCGAATTAACGGAATACCAAAAAATATGCACGTGTACTTGTGATAGTTCTGCAGAGTCTTATTCCGACCCGTTTATTAGTTTGCAAGCAGTCTTCTCAAATACCACCGACAATCGGTAAGATGCACGAATGTTTTTTCATCGTTGATTATGCTTTACTTCTGTTTAAGGAAATTGTTTTAAATTTGTTCTTACAGTGTCGTTACGGGAGTTAGATTCGTAAAAAGTAATCGCACTATTCGAATTGAAGTTCAGGAGGGGAAATTAGCACATGTAGGTACAATAGTTGCTAATAGCACAAGATGGGTTACAACTGAAACTTATCCTGAGCCGACAGAAGATGGTAAAGAACTTTAGAAATTAATGCGAATAACTTTTGAATTTAAATTATTTTTTACCCAATAATAATTTTCTTTAGAAATTATTATATAAAATATTATTTTAATTATTAATTGCTACTTAAATTTCTAGATGTAAAAAATTACCGCGTTCATAAACTAAAGTGGAAAGGTGACAGAAAAATTGCATTGAATGATTTAGAAGCAAACGATACTTCTGTCCTTGTCGGACTTAAATTTGAAGTGAACAAAGAAGATCCTAATCTTGGCATATACTTGCAAATTTATACAATGGAGTTTGATTATCTAACTGGAAAATTATTACACAAAACATCTGAGATTACAAAACCAGCGTAAGAATCTTTACATTAATAATAAAGTACATAATTATATGCGATAGATCAAAAGATAATATATTTTTACAGAGACGGTGAAATAAATCAAGATAATCTTGATAATCCCGTAAAAAGTGACGAATCGTCTGTCGCCATAAATGAAACAAATAAATTTGTTACATTTACAACTACTGGACTGAGAGCGGATATGGGACAACACGTAATTCCGTTTTTCGATACTCAAGAGGTCAAAACTTCTGTTCCTGTGCCAATGTCCGGTGCTGGTCTTTACTATAAGCGCTCGTCAGATGGAGAGCACGGTGGATTTTTAGCATTGAAGTTGTTTACGTACAATTTTTATCCGAATTATGAAAATTTGGAGAATTTACTCAATACTACAAAAATTGACTTGGATAAATTATTATTAAGTTCTTAATTTTCAGTTTGATACTTTTGGTTATGATATTAAATATTTAACGCGCTTGCCTTTGATTTTAGTAAAGTATTGTCAATAAATAGTTAACATTAAAATATCACAATTCTGACGAATAACGTTGCCAATGTTTTTTTACCTTCTTCACCCTAATAAAAAATTCAAAACGTACATAATTAAAAAAAATGTCGACTGCAGTCACATCGAAATAAATATTTAAACCCCCACTCCTTTATCCAGTGTCGGAAATCTTCTGTACAGTAGCCTGTATAGCTCTCATTTTCGACCTTTGCACACAGCGGAGAAGCATCCCAATAACGGGCAGCATCTCAGTGTCGCGTCTGGCCGAGGCTTGACGTGGCCGTCGACTCGCTGGAAAGGCGAGCGAAGGCGAAAGGGGAAGGTCGTTCAGCGAGAGAGAAAAAACCAGAAGCGGAGATGTACACACAAAGGGCTTCTTGGCCGGGACGCGTCGTCGTCGTCGTCGTCGTCGTCGCGAGGGGAGGACGGGCGGGAAAGGAACTTGTAATTGGTTTGCAGCCGAAGAACACAGGTGGAGGAACGAGAGGCAGGAAGGCCGCCAGAAGTGGCAGCCACCAAGGAAATCTTTGGCCTTTATTCCCCTTGGGTTTTTTCCTGCTCGAAAGCGTGCCGCCGCGCCTCCTTCCCTCCAAAATGGCAGCTCGAGCCTCCGAGCGAGAGAGCGCGGCGCGCGTTATAGATTTAAGGTCCCGCGAAATTTCACCGGCTGATGCGCGCCCCCCGTCCCGTTTGCGTGCGAGGCCTCTTAATGCGATTGCAGCCCGAGTTTTCGGAGAGCTTAATTGCTTGATTTACGGTGGATTGCCACTTTCGTAACTAATGTGATTTCGCGTATGCACGGCCGCGAAGAGCTTCAGATATTTCAAGAACTAAACAGTAAGCCAATTTAACGATTTTCCGGGCACAGCAGCCGATCTGATTGAAATAATTAATGATATCAAATTCAAATTAAAGCAAAAATTACGCTTCCCTCAAAAATGATCATCCCCCGCAGCAAATAAGCGCACCCAAAGCTCCTCGAATCGACGGCCTTAGCCTGATAATCCCTAATAAGTCAGTCGTCAGCCCGCAATCATATCCTACAAGCATCCGCAACTGCCCGCCGAAGCCCGGCGTTTTCAGCTTTGGAGTTCCAGTTACGCGGTGCGTGCGCGCCAGCGGCTTTTGTGACTTGCCTCGCGGGCTGAAAAGCGAGAGGCGATAATATTACAAGCTCTCGGCGGCGGCGAGCAACGGATACAGCGAGATAATCGATGTGCAGTGCGCGCGCCTCGCGGCCCCCTCTGACACTCGCCTCGATATAACGAGCAAACTTTCGGCCCGGCCGAGCCACTCTCGCGCGCGGGCAAAGTAAGTATGCTCGTATTACTCGTCGAGTTACATTAATTAATGTTGCCGCCGCAACGGAGAAGGCTCCGGCACCCAAGCGCCCTTTGTATCCGCGCGGCCCGAACGTTCGACGAGCCGTCGCGAAAGCCCCCCCTCCCTATCTGCCTCGAAATTAAGCTGCACTCGCTGGCCGAAGCGAGGCGATAATTGTTTAAAGTTTCGCGCTCTTTTCTTTCTTGCTGTAATTTCAGTTTTATTTCTTGATTGTAACTACAGTATTATTTGCCGATTTTAACCCTGCTTTTAGCTGCACTTTCGAATTTTATTTTATTTTATTTTATTTTTTTCTGCTCGTTACCGCATACTCGTGTTGCTTTTAGTGATTGAATCGGTACGGGTGGCATTTTAAATTGAGAAAAACTTATCTTTATTAATCATAATATGACTTTCAATGCGAAATTTAAAGGTTATATAACGTACACTGCAATATTGATTGTGAAATACGTACATGTCGAACGAAAAGCGAAACATTTTTTTCAAGCTGACGAGCATTCAAGCATGAATATCACTTTAATTTATTCTGATAATTTGCATACTTCTACAAAATTTACAAAGCTTAATGTATCGTTATCATTCGCATCTGTGAACATTATATCTCAAATAAGCGCATTTTCATAATTGATTAACACATTCATATTTACGCCTTTATTAAAGAAATTTTCGTAACGAGTATTTTCATTTTAATTTTGTTAATTTATAAGTTTAAACCAAGATAATTTTAATAAGTCAAGTAAATAAAAACAATTGCTGAAATTTTAATGAGACATATTATGTCACGCTCAAAAAATTACAAATTACTTTAATTCTGCTAATTAATCTTGTTTAATTAAAAACCTAATTAAACATTGGAGTTTCTTAAATATTAGTCAGTAAAAGCGTGAGATAATGCTGATAACGAGATATTCTTTAAGTAATCTTTTGTTTTTTATCAACACTTTGATTTCTTCAAAAATTGATATCATTAGTGTGGGTTTTGTTGATTTAAGATATTCCAATTTATTAACTCAAAAAATATTTGAAAGTTAAACGATATAATTAGGCAAATCATTTTTCCATCTTGGAATCTAAGAGATAGAATATTTTTTATTACGTCCTTGCTGCTCGTTATGCTTGGCCAAATCTATTACCATAATGTATCAAGTCTATAATTATACGTCTTACTATAAAAAGAAAGCATTCGAAGCAAATTTTGGACTGAACAAGAACCGAAATTTCTAAAATGTACGTCATCACATTATTTGCGTCTGTTTTGCCTTTGGTGTTAGGTAAATTGAATTAATTGCAAAATCAACTTTTACAGAGTCCATTCTTTAAATTTATTCGTTCTTTTTAGCTATTTCTGCAACGCCAGTCGATCTAAGTCAACCACGTAAGTTTCCAAACTTATATACATTTGAAATCTAGGGAATCTCAGTCTCAATTAACACAAATTTTTTTTACTTCGGATCAGAAAACGTAACCGAAGTAATAGCAAGCTTGAACCAAGCCGTTCAGCGAATCGGTAAGTGCTAAAACAATTCCTCTTTCGATTTTTCGTTAAATTCAACGAAACGTATAATAAATTCGCTGGGAATGGAGTTAGCGTAAAAGTAATTCTTAAACGAACTGGCAGACGACTACTCGCAAGGTCGGCCGTGTCCTGCCGGAGAGTTATTCCAGGATAAATGCAACCTTTGCCACTGCGCTGCTAATGGACTCGCAGCTGCTTGCACTTTGATGCTCTGCCCGTCCGAGGAGACTCTGCGAAAGGATCGCGCCGCTGAAATTCACAGTTGGGCGCATATCGGTAATTTTCTCAATTATTTCGCCAGTTGTACTTTAAATGAGAGAATTTCTCGCGGGAGTTTATTTAATTAAGACTGGCCTTTGAAATGAGAGGAGGGATCTTCTTATTTTAGCGTTGTTCGCTCTTTAATTAGTAAATCTAAAATCAACCTTCAGATGACTACGCTTACGGAGACAAGTGTCCATCGGGCCAGACGTTCTTCAAGGGTTGCAATTTGTGTCAGTGTAGCAGCAGTGGTGATCTGGCTGTGTGCACTATGATATTCTGCTTTCCGGAATTCATTCAGCCGCGATCGTCCATGATTGGTCAAATGTTTAACTTGCCGCACATTGGTACGTATTTTATTACAAAATCTCAAATTAATAAGAAATTTAGTATAGATGTTGAATAGACATTAATCTTTGTACTTAATTAAGATAAATAACCCAATATATCTATGAAATTTTATTAAATGAACCTAGTTTATACAATCTAAAATTTCTGACTAAACTTTGAAAGGTCATTTTAAAATTGCTGCTCTTTTCAGACAATTACATTCAAGGAAACGAGTGTCCAGCAAACAGACTGTTCTTCAACCGATGCAATATTTGTTTCTGCGACTCCAACGGAAGCTCTGCTGGCTGTACATTAATGCAGTGTCCATTTGAAGATAAACATAGTTCTGATGTATAATTTATATAGTACGATCTTTAACTGGCACTAACACCAACGAGCAGTTAAAAACAAAATTAATTTGGACTCGTATCAGTAAATATAAAAAAAAAAATTGTAAATTTACAAAGTAAACTCGAATAAAAACAACAGTCAACATTTAAGTTCCCGAATGTTCTCAACAAAGCCCTCCTCCAAGCACTCGAGTAGCTCCTCACGCCTCATTCATCCCAGCATAAAATCGATCGCAGTGAAGACGGTCGCGTCAATCTTTTCCCAAACTCAGCAGCAGCAGCAGCGACGACGCTTGCTTAGCGCAGAACACATAGCTTCGCGAAACGAGGCGCTGCGCTCCGAGGAAAACACGACTCCTACAAAGAAAAGAAGGGAGCAGCAGCGACGGGCGAAGGAAGCGAAAACGAAAACGGAGAAACAGGGTAAACACGCTGATAGAGAGAAAGTGGCGCTTGCTTTCGAGAAGTCACCAGCGTCCCAGGGGTCGGACGTTAAAGGAAGGGAGGAAGAGAATCTTGTGCCTCGAAATCACATTTTAGTTCGATACACTCCGGCCGTCCCTGCCGCCGCTGCCGCTGCCGCCGCCGCCGCTGCTACTCGTTCTAAGGTACACGGCCGGCAATTTTCTCGAGAGCAAACAAGCCCCGGAGCTTCCCCGGCATGCATTAAACTTTGAACCCTTGTACTTGCGATGCACTCGCGAGCGAGCCCGAGCTGTCTCGCATGGTTTTAAATCCGGAAAGGAGGCCTGTCCGTAATGGAGTACGCGGAGCCCGAATTTGCAAGCTCCTCCTTGAAATATTACTGTGCCTGCAGATTGGCTCGCAGGATCATTTTTACCTCGACTTCTCTCGGAGGCGATTTTTTCTTGATAGGTGGGTGAATTAGACTTGGATGGAGTCGTTGATCCCGAGATTTCTATTAGACACGATTCTGGATAGCAATCTGAATTAGATTAGAAGAACGTGCGATCATTCGAGAGAGATAAGGCGCAGAATGAAATTATGACGCCGAGAGGAAACGCAACGAATTATGCTTTCGCAGTGAAAAACACGAAAAATCTAGGTCGATAATCTTTTAAAATTTCCATCGCGCAACTCGGTTTATCGCCGAGCTTATCTGCAATGTTTATTTCCCTCGCGGAGACCGCGCGTGCGAAATAGGTAGTAAAAATTGGCTCTGTTTATCATATCTCTTTATAATAGAGGGAGCGGAGCGCCGCCTTTTGGGAAGTATCGGGAATTGGACGAGGCGCGAGCCGCCGGAGTTTGGAGAACACTCCGTGGCCGGGGATCAGATTTGCCTTTAAAATCGAGCCCCGGGGATTTTTAAGAGATATATGTATTTAAATTTCGGCTGCTCGCGCGAGCTTTTGAACGCGGCTTTTAATCGATATAGCATTTTAGAAAATAAAAATATTATTATGTAACGTATAAGTGTACACGAAGAAACATCTTTAACAGACCTGCGCTTTTTCTTATCATTTAAATGGCTCTGCCGTCGTCAACTAAAATAATGTGCAGATAATATTTCGCCTTGCGAAGATACGTTGATTTAATCAACAGGTAGAATAACATTTCAGAGGGAAAAGTGTTTTTTTTTTGCCCCCTAATTTTGAACAACATTTATCAATTAAAGTATTAACGAACGCAATTCCAACGAAACAAACCCCTCGCGAATTAAAGCAATCCTCCCCGAACGTCGTCGCACCGAAATCCCCCGCTCCCCGGCATTGAAGCCGAGCGAGCCGAGCCCTCCGAAAATGAGGCGCAACATCCTCCGAAATCGATTACACACCGGCTCTCTGGCCATTACGCTCGCCGGCAATGCTCTATTCCCCCGGTGTAAATTCAGGGGCAATAAGGGCTCGTCGGAGCTGCCGCGATGGGCCAACGCAAGCCGTCAATCCGAGCCCGTTAAGTATCGCGCGGCGCGCAAATGCAGCGGCCGCCGGAGAGAGAGAGAGAGGGCCGACGAGCTAATAACGATTATGAGCGGCGGTCGCGAGAGCTTTTACTCTCCCCGCGCGCCATTGTGCCAGAAGTAGGAGGGCTCCGAGTTTATCTGCATGGGACCACATGTTATTATTGTGCCTGCCCTCCCTCCCCCGGGCGTGTACGTGTATCTGCCCGATATAATAACCCGCGACGACGACGACGACAATGGCTTAATCCGGCGGCGCGCGCGCGCCACCGACAAAAGGCGCCGCGGCTGCGAAAGTAAGCTGATTAGAATCGCCGCCCGCTTTTCATTTTTGTTTTTTTTTTCGCTCGTTTTCGGAGGAGCGACACGCACTTGTGGACAATTAGCATTTCAATGCTTTGAACGCTTTGTGGGAGGATTGCCGGATGTTTGTACAGAGTGTGCGCGTAAAAATTGATGTTGCTGTTTTATCTTAATCTATAGTTTTAATTTATAGGAATTAAATTTAGGGATTAGATGAAAATGTTTAATAACAATGTTTAATAATGTTCGCGTTCATCGTATATCGACTATATGAATTTTGGATTGTGGTTATTTAACCATGAATTCATGAAAACCGTTAATTAATCTAAAATGTACGCATCAATGAATGAATGCTATTAAAATTACTAATTGCCCCGGTATCTAACTACCCCAAGAAACTTTGTATTATCAGCAACGTAATACATTCCCAAGAACCGCGCATAACTCCTCCGAAACTTTCTCACGCATTAATTCCTATTCTTTAATCTAATTCCAAGCGAGCACATAATTCCCACTTCCCCATTAATAACAATAAGCACTGAATTATCCCTCCCGAAAAAAAAAACCTGTCTTTATCACTCTTTTTTACGACTTCCCTCCCCCTCGAAGACGCTCCAAGCATTCCGGGGGGCGCGAGAGTCGCGCTCGTCGACGCCGATATATCATAGAATTACGCGCCTTGCCCTTTAAACGCGAGGCGCGAGTAATTTATGCGTCCGCGAGCGTAATTATTGGCATTCTTCGCCGCTGTCTCTCTCTCTCTCTCTCTCTCTCTCTCGCGACCGCTCTCGAGTGTGCTCCGCCGGGCGGCGACGGGGGGGTAGCGATGATTCAAAGGGAAAGTTTTTCATTTTTCAGGAGCGCGCGCGGAGGAGGGGTGGGACTGACGAAGCTCCGAGTGCGTGCAAGCGGGAACGAAGTTAATGAAAAGCGTCCGCGGCTATTTTTGAGGAAGCTTTCGAGCGAGCGTTTTCTGCAAAAGGCGCGCGTCGATTTTCGGGCTCTGCGTTTACTTCTCGGGAGAATAATTTCAGGAGATTTTTGTGACGAAGTAAAGATTTTTTGGTAACGAAAGTGAGGGCAATTTAGTTTTTCTTTGCGACAGTCAATTATGAGACTGGGATCTATAGATTCTGGTGCAGAAACAAATAAATAGATTTGACATTTTCTGTATACTCTTGTGTTTTCACTAAAAACGATCAAATGCTTTTAAATAAAGATTCAACCAAACACTGAATGCACAAAGAACTTAATTTATCAGCACAAAAGCCGAATTTCAATACCTCAACTTACCCCTTTACCCTCCTCTTAAAACATTGCAAAAGCTCCTCAGCATAAATTTATTTCGCCCGTATAAAAGCAAATAATAAAAGCGGCGGGAGGGAATGGCAACGTTTACAAGTGTCTCTCGCATGCAGATCACGAACGGAGAGAGAAGTGAAGATAAAAAAATTGCATTCTTCTTTATAAAAGCTTTTATCCGTCCGATGCGTTGTAGCTAGACGCGTTTCCCCCCCGTAACCGTATGAACCGTAAACTCAAGAGAGTAGCTCGCTCTTTATTATATCTCCGTATCGGCTCGTATATACGATCCACGGTTTAGCCTCCTCTCTCTCTCTCTCTCTCTCTCTCCCTCTCTCGCGCGCTCACGACATCCACTCCTTTATAGAGCCCCCGCCGATAGAGATAGACGGATGATGAGATCCGAGAGACGTAATGATAGCAGTTATGAAAAGTGAGATGCGATAGATAAGCCCCGGAGGCGTGATTACCGTGATTTTTCTCGTACGGAATCAATAATGCGGATTTTATTGTTCCTATAAAAGAAACTCGGGAGCGCGGATTGTTTATTCTGCTTTGGATTTATTACAGAAGGAAGAGGCTAGAGAAAAATCTGATATAATAATACTGAGTCGTTAATTTTGATTATTTTAATTTTTTAATCTTTATGATGCATAATATATAATAAACCTAAAATAATAATAGTCATTCAAATTCACAAGTAATTAAATTGGAATTGCTTTTAATTTTCAAGTTAACTTGATTATTTTTACATTAATAGAATATCGTTAAGTATATCTGAAAACGCGTAGTTTATTATATTCTATATGATTTACATTTTAATTTAATAAGAAATTTTAATTAATCTATACATATATTTGCAATATTGCACGTAAGATTTAATTCATATGATTATATGATTACACTATAATGAATATGTACTTATTATAATGGGTCGCAATTCGAGGTTATTTATTTTAAATGATTTTAAGCTACATTATAAAACGTGCATAATATGACTTAGTTGAAGCAAAGCAAAGTTTATGTCAAAGTTTCTTATTGCACTAAAAAAAAATGTTCTACAAAAACCCATTCTGCTTATTTCATTACGCTTTATAAATTTTACATTTCATTTTAGAGAGAAGGGGCTATTAAGTAAGAACCGTACCAGACAAAATTATTACAGACATGCATAAATTAATTTCGCGTACGCTAACTCTGTACAAGGCACAAACTTAACGAAGTTTCTTTATTACTCGTTTATATTCATTTCATAAAAATACATTTGTCCCATTATTATGTTTTGTTTTTCTGGACTTCAAATAGGACTTATTTTGTTTAACAAAATAAAAGTGCAAGCTTCCTGAGCTTTTCACTTCCTTCCTTGCATAACCATTTTTTTTTATTTATACATAACAATTTTAAAAGTCATTACTAATATCACGAACTTAAAAAATCTAGCTGATTTCTACTCCGAAACCTCCACTTTGCTTAGGAAGCAAGTGGCTTCCATTCAAATGGATTTTCAATCAAATAAAAGACTTTTTCCGCCGAATCGAATCGCTCCCAGCGTCAGTTCTCGCGGCGTTAAAAATCTACATAAAAAAATCGCGAAACGCACCGAAGCCGATACAGCTTTGCCGGTAAAAGCTCCGCTAAACACCCGGCCTGCCCGGGAAATCCAGGCAGACGAGCGATCCGATTTATTGTCCCTCGGCCGGGGCGAAAGATCCGCGGGAAAGCTCTCCCGTTCGGGGCGATTTTGTTTATTCCGTCGCTGCGAGTTTTACGGCGCCTCGCGCGGATTTTTAGCTCGCGGAAACGACGCGAGAAAGAGAGAGAGAGAGAGGAAGTCCGTGCCGCGAATGCCGCGGGAGATATGAGATTTTTCATCGCTCCTTCAAGCCCTCCGGTTAGGTACTTTACAGCTTTTAGAGTAAAGTAAAGATTTACTCCTTATTTAGGTGCTCCGCGGCATTTTTATTGCGCGTGAGCGCGCGAAATTCGCCGCGCCGCCGCCGTCGAGAAATATGCAATTACACGCCCGGAGCCTTTAGTAGGAGCTCTCTTTTTTCGCAAAACCCGTCGGGCCCGACGGGTTTTGCAGCTGGATGTTAATGCTTTGTTTGACGCTCGGAGGAGAAGTGTGTACAAAAAGCGTTTATGGGTCGTGGCGACTTGGAGAGAGCTCCAGTAGAACAAACAGCCTTTTATTAAGGGTTATTAAAGCCCCTGCATATTTAACCTGATTTTCCAAGCTCCCTGCGAGCTTTGATTTGTATCTGTTCTTTTTTTTTTTTTTTTTTAGTTTATAAAGTACACTTAAGAAAAAAACGTTTGCACGCAATATTCAAAGTTGAGGTATAAAAATTTAGATCGCTGCTCAAACTTTATTTTATGCTCTGAAAGCATTACTTCGATAATTAATTATTTTAAGGAGATCAAGTATTTTAAAGGATAATATTAAGCATAATACTTACGTCAACATTCAGTAAGCATCAACTTAGATGTGTTATGTCTTGGGTTTATTATATTTACACTCTTTTAATTCTATAGCTTTGTAGATTATCGCTATAATAATTTAGAAACTGTTGGCATACATAAACAATAATTTATTGCTTAATTGCTGCATAAAAGAACTAATAAGCACGAAATAAAGCCACGTCAAATAAATTCACTGATCTTCTAGATATACTGTAATAAAAATAATTAAGAAAACCACAAAAATATCAGCTTTATTCATAATTAAGCAAACTTCTGCAATCAAGTAAATTTTACCAAAGTACGCCGTTCATTAGCCAAGCCCCATTATCGGGAGTTTCCAGATCGACAAAATAACTTTCGACATCACGTTTCAATCAGAATACGAGACCCACATACCAGAGCTTATAAACGCTAGTGGAAGCAATTTAAACGAACCTCCTCGAGGTAGCACACTGTTTTATGGACAAGACAAACGGGTGTCGTGCGGCAAATGCAGTCATTCCTCTACCGTCGATGCTTCATTTAATAATCAAATTATTATACTTTGCTTAATTTACAGCTCTATGTATATGCTTCTTAGATAAACCGACCGAATAAAGTTTTTCAGCAAAACTAAATTTAACTAACCCCTTTTAGTTTTAAATAAAATTCTTAATGCACCGGGCATAAAATTAAATTGATAATGATTTCGGGCTGGGGCGTCGTACGCACGGTAATTTAATTAATGAATCTACACGGACGCCGCGCGCACTTTCACCTTCGCTTAACTGCTGAAAATCGCGTGTGCGTGTATAGAGGACCGAATTGCGATTCGAGTTGCCCGCTGGGATTGGTTCTGAATGTTATGCGTGCTCGATACGATTCGCCTCGCCTTAATAGCTTCGTGTATATGCGCTCCGTACTTTGGCGAGAGGCATGCGTTCATGCAAATGTTCCACGGTGCGCAACCGGCGCGCGTGTCTGCTCATGTTTTTTTCTTTTCCTTTCAATGAATTATTTTCTCGCCTCGTATTATTCTGTATCTTGGCGGTGTGCGTATAAAGTGCAAGATTATCTGAGAACGTTACGTTTGAAATCGGTTTTTGATTAAAAAAAATAGTAAATCAGGTATGGTTAGTGCAAATGACGAAGTTTTTGTGATTACTGTAGAAATGATATTTAAATCTAGCATGTTTATAAAGTCTGCCGACTAGAAAGGCTTGTAAGCTTATTAAAAATTATCGTGCATTCGGATAAAAATCTACTCAGACATGAAACGACAAACACACACATTTTTGCGTTCGAGCTACCCTCCCGACATTTACGTCGTACCTCCGGCCGCATCTCAGCTTCCTTCATTCCCGCTTATCTCGCACTTCGTCCATCATCTTTTATTAAATTTACGTACTTTCAGAGTTACAGCTCACAATGAATTTTATCTGGTTCCCCAGGCCTTTTTACGATATAACGCATTTCTCGTGCCCGCGCGCGGCTATCCTATTCCCTGCCCGTCGTCCCGAAAGAAGCGGATGGAAGAAGCGCGGAAAGGCGAGCGAGCGAGAGCGTAAAGTAGATAGGGCGCGCGAGCCAGGTGACGGGATGGAGCCATGTTGTTTTAGTGATGTACACTTTGAACACGTTGGCCCCGGGATGAGCCTCGTTCAAATCCATTATTACGCAGCGTGGCATATTGCAGTATTTCTTTAGCGATATTTTAGCGAGGGAGAATTTTTTTTGATGAAACGTGATTTTTTCTTAAGTTTTATTAATTGAATTAGTTTGATAGACAGAGAGAAATATGTGGTTAGAATAATGTGTGGTATAAAATAGGCCATGTATTTATGCGCTATGTACTTATTAGATTAAGTTTGCCAAAGCAAAATCTTATCAAGCCTAGACTTCTCAAGTTGTACATTTCAAACTGATTATGTAAAATATCTTCAATATTATTTTCCTAGTAGGCGCTTATGAAAAACACGATGATATTTTTTGATGTACTGAATTTATTATACTGATGGCTCATTGTGTTATTGAATGAATTAAAAGTTCTTCAACCTAGCGGACCTCCTGGCCACTAATCAAAAAATACGTTATTCTTAGTCATGTTTAAAGATAAAAATTTGAGTATGGAATACAGGATAAGCTTAATCATACTTATTTGTGCATAAAGTAGACTTCTTTGGGTTCGTGTTTAAGTGGAGGAAAAAGATTATTATATATTAGTCAGTAAATAGAATGATAAGTCAGACAGTCATTTTTATAAGGTGTAACATTGATTCATCAATATTAATATGTTTTGGAACATATAATAATAATTAATATAAAAGAATTTTGACTTTCTTGCTTTCTACTTTCAAATAATACGAAGAAAAGAGATGCTTATCTAATACATTTGAAAACAAAAAAATTTTCACCTTTATTTGACCTTTTTATTATCTGAAATCTGCGTTTTATCAAAATAATTTGCTAAAATTCAATCATTTGATACAATGTTTATGAGCCAAACAGCTTCTTTTAGATAATTACCTTTATCCTTCAATCACACTAAAAAAAGAATATTACATCGCGATTAAAGAAAAAGTTATTTTCGTACCTGCCGTATTAGATTAGCAATTAATTTTCATGGATTTAAAAGGACTTATTTTTACATAAATCAATGTACGAAGTGACAAAACGAAAAAATATGATCTTTGCACTCTTCTTATAAACGATGAGATAAAGATATAAATAACTGAGCAAATGCATATATGCAGAGAAAGATTTAAATTCGTTGCAGTACGGTTTATGGTATTGTACTTTGAACAGAATGACGCATTCCACAACTCATCAACGGTACAATAACTTCAATTCCGATAAGATCTAAAGCCGCGCGCTGCACCTGCAATCGATCGGTAACAAGTGGCGATAAAAAACATCTGTGCTCTTTCAGATTTTGTTCATAATCAGTGAAGATAATGTAACGTAACGAATTTGTGCTTTAATAAGGAGGGGAGATAAATTTCTCGGGCGATCGTTTTACTAAGAATTGCCGAAAATAATTGAGGGTACCTGATAATCTAGGTCAAATGTATGTGAACAGTACTGATATCAATTGGGCGGAAAAATCACCGATGGTTATGCATTAAAATTAAAAATTGATTCAGCATTAAAATATGTAAAGTTGAATGAATACTCAATGGAACAAAAGTACTAAATATTTTAATCAATGGATCACCTTCATTCGAATTTTTAATGCAACAAGAATCAAGTGCAACGTCTGATAGAAAGAAAGGAGTATTGCAAATCAAAGTAATTACGCAAAAAGAAAATATTTTAAAAGAAATATACCGTTTAATCCAAAGCATACTTTCCAACATTTACGGATTTTATACTTTTCTCTTACAGCTTCAGGAATAAATGCATTGCTGCTGACTTTATCATACTTTCGAGATTTTCATATATTTTTAATGTCTTGATCGATCAGAGGGAATTTAATCTCTCGCGTGTCTCTCTTATCTTGCGAAATATTTAACCTACATCATTGTCAAATTAGCTTATACGCGCGGGATATCTCAAATCTATAACATCGAGAGAAGTTATTTTAACATTATTAACGACAAAGATGATTTTCGCATGAAACCTCGTATAAGTTCATCAATGTTATTGATAGATGTAATTACTGCTATTTTTTTTCTAGAATGTTCGTTTGTTGTTTTGCCACTAAGAAAATTTCTATTAAAAAGCAATAACTTCATTGTTTAATCGCACAAAAATTTAACCGATAAAATCACAATTAAGATTGTGCAACTAAAAAGCCGCAGTACAATCAATGTACTTAAAAACTAAAAATAGAAGCCGCTCTCAATTACACATATTGTTAATGCTTAAAAGATTAGTCATCCATCGAAAAACATCTCGAAAACTCGAGAGAAATTCTTACGTAAGCAAAGTTTATAATTGACGCGCTCCGCTACCGCGCCACAGCTTTTCAAAGCCTTTCACCCCGCGCCTTTCCCACAGGCCGCGCCGCGGCTAAAGTGAAAAAGCGGCCGTCGCGTATAATTCGCGCCTAAAATATTTAACGAAGGTCGGCGTCGTCCCTCGTCCCCCCCCAAACCACACGAGCCGACTTATTCACGTCTTACGTGCGCGCGGGGAGAGGCGCCACCCGGATAAGGGCCGCCGCCGTGTAATGAGACAACAAGGAAGCCGCGATAAAGCCGGCAGCGGGGCGGCGAAAGGACGCGCGCGCGCGCGCGTGTCTCCCTTTTCAATGCGCGCCGCGCGCAGCACACGAGCTTCCACCTACGTTTCGTGAATAACGCAGAGGTCGTCGGTTCGCGCGGCTTTATCTGTTTTTATATTGGCGGAGGACGCCGGGGAATAAGAAAGCCGACGCCACCCTCCGCCCTTTATCCGGGCCCCGAGGTGAGGCTGCCAGCCAGTCATTAAGAGAGCCGCGGGATAATGGCCGGGAGGTGACAATGGAGCCGAGGCTTTTTGGAAATCGATTATATTTCGAGGCTTTACTCTCGCTCGATTTTATACGGGGAAGGACGGAGGAGCGGATAACGGCGATCTGGGAATATATTTACAGGCTTGGCGAATATATTTCGTAAAAATAAATTATCAAACTTGTTTTTTTTTTATTTTTGCTTTTAGATTTCAAGTGGGTAAAGTTTATTACGTGGAAGATGTAAAAAGCTGTGCAACGGAGTTTCACATCTTGTCGTATCGGACATTTTTATACAAATAGTCCTCGGTTACGCGGAGCTAAATGAGGTTGATTATTTACAGTCCGAATCGTAACGTTTATATTTACATTTAAAATTAAATTAACATTTGCATTTACAATGAAATTAAATGTGAAAAATGCAAATTTAAAGACTATGAGAATATTCTTAAAGATTTCCGAAATAAACCTAAAATATAAATTATGCTCTTTCCTGCAAAATTGAATAATTTCCAGAGTGAAAAAGCGTATTTTCTCTTGAATCTTACCAAAGCTTTCTCGTTAAATATTTACGCGAAAAATCCGAATGAATTACCCCTGGCGACCGATGAACTAAAAAAAAAAAAAGAAAAAAAAGAAAACAGCATTAAAACCGAGAAAACACGGCTGCTTAAAGCGAGCGGCGGCGAAAGATTCGCGCGTTCCTCTCCCGTCTTAACGGGGCAAAGGCGTTCGCTCCAAACAAATCTTCCTCAAGCGCGGCGACATCCTCGTGGCGCGGTATTCGCGCAAAAAGCGTCTGAAAGGGGAGAAAAAAACGCGCCCGGTATACTCGCCGCCTTCTCCGCTTGCGTCCTCGTGTATACATTTATTCCTCGCCGTCTCGGCCAGCTGTTCCTCCTCCGTGTCTCGAACATCTTTTAAACGGCGTCGTCGCGGCGAAGGAGAAAAAAGGCCGCCGCCGCGTGTATACACAGTGGCTTAGAGAGAAAAGTTGTGTCGCAGCGAAGGTATTCCCTTTGTGAGAGAGAGAGAGAGAGAGCGACTCTCGGCGAGCCTCGAAAGATTCGATTGTCTTCGGGGGAGGGTTTCGCTCGGTTTCGCTACCGTCTTTTTCCCTTTAACGAACTTTCCTATGTTTTCTGTTTACCGCTCGGCAAGCCGAGCGCTTATTTAATTTCTGCGGGAGTGAGAGAGTGAGAGAGAGAGAGAGAGAGGAATCGAAACCCCAGCCGAGCGAGAAATACTTATGCCGGGCTGCGCCTGGGCTTTCTCTCCTCCGAGAGGTAAATCCAATGTAGCGCGGAAAGTACGCCGCGATGGGGGTAGGTAGAAAATTAACGTGACAAGCCGAAGCCAAGCGCCGCCTGAATTCATTTAGCTCGCCGTCGCCGTCGATGAATTTTACGCTATTTATATCTGTTAGGGCGACAGAATCAATTCAGCGCTTTGTTTTTCTTTCTTAATGGGTTCCTTGACTCCTTAAAGTAATTATGGATATCGCAAATTTTAAGCTTTTTGATAAATAAAGTACTTCAAACGATAAAATTTAAACGCAACGAGAATTCAATGGAAATTAGTCTGACGCATTATTAATTTAAAGTCAAGTGTAAGCGAATTTTTTAAAATATCCTGCAGTAAGTTCCTATTACTACTAGGCTATCGACTTGTCGCTCAAAGTCCGGCGAAAAATTTAATAAAGTTCCTTTGAGACGTCGCGACCCTTCTCTTAACTTCACCTCCGAGTCCGAGGGACTTTTCGAACGCAGACGAATGGTGGAACGATGGAGGCAATCGGAATAAGAGATATCGCCTGCAATGAGGGAGCGTAGCGTAAGCAGATGGGAATGAAGGAATCGACTAGACGAAAGGGGAAATAAAACTAAGAGCAATCCTGGAGATGGCAGCGGAGTCTCGGTAAATGTGCTGTTCGTAAGTAGTTTACTAGTTCTTTGAGAAAAAAAAAAAATACCTGCATTTTCAGAGAATCACTGCAGATTTTTAAAGCAAATTCTACGTTTTTCAGTTTTCAAAAACACAGATTACATCAACAAAATTTGGTTATCACTCGAGTCTTAAAAACTAACTATATCATGTAAAAAGCTATAAGCTATCCTCCAACGGTTATAATTTAACGCCGAAAGAAAAAGCGAAGGGATCGCTGATCCGGGCCCGGGCGCGGGCTTGTTTCCCGGGGCTCGGTGTGTATATCCCAAAGTTGTCGGGGTCCGGCGTGCCTTGGGAAACATCCCCCCGGCCTGCCGAGTGCAGACGATCGCGTCCGACGGCGCGCCCCGTCTGAGGTCCAAGTTACAAGAGCTCAGACAGCGGACGTCACTCAGCGAGCCCCTTAAGAGTTTCCGGACGTAACCGCAGGAAGACGCGATCGGCCCTTTGCCGGGTTTGGCCGGTCGGAGCGCTTGGGTTTCCCTGTACCTTGGCTTCTTTTTTCCCTCGATTCTCGGGGATTAGATGGTAACGGTCGGTGGAGCGATTTTACGTGGTATACGTTTGAAATTGATTGATTAATAATTAGGGGGTGTTGTAGTCACTTTGAAAAATTATTAAAGTTGAAAAATGAAATTAAAATATTTTCACAGTTTGATTCGAGGTTAAAATATTTTACTTGGAAAGTCCGCGGAAAAAGTAAATAATAAGAATAAAATAAACAGAATTGATTATTCGTTTGAATAATTGGTGCTTTTATACGAGTTCAGCACATTGGAGCGGTTCGTTTGAATAGTTCCCCTTACCTGTCTGCGCCATATAGATGCAAAGACTATCTTAATAAGCAAATCAATCGTTCAATCAATTTCTCCGTCTCGCTCCCTCTTCTTTCGCGAGAGCCTTTCAGCATGCAAACGACGTCTGTACTCTACCTCCTCATCCCTTTTACGCTGCTTTACATCCCCGGGATCTTTACTTCCGCTTTGACGTTCGATATTTGCAAGTAAATTACTCCGTGGATGCCGACCGGCTCTTTCCCTTTTTTATCTTCTTGTTCCTTCCTCTGTCTTTCCGCGGTGTCTTTTTTTCCCCTCGCGCCCTTATTGCTTCCTTGAGAACACCTTTTGAATTTGACACTTCGGCGGGGTCGTTTGCGTTTTCCGGATCGCTGATTCGGAATGCATAATTTTCTTCAAACTGCGTGGGCACTTGAACTTGACGATATCTTGCTCGAAAGCATTTTCTTCGCTGCTTGTTTTTGTATATAGTCGTCGTATTAAGGGTTGAGAATCATTTGAAAAATTGCTATATTTATACGTAAATTACGTCACTATTAGGTTGATGAATCAAACCTGTTGGAACATTGCCATAACTATTTACCAATCTAATGAAGCCTCAAACTCTTTTTAAGGTGGTTCGATCCCAGTCACCACCAACTCGCGGGTGCACGCTCCTACGGAGCAGCACACTACGTTCAACTC
>UCOM01000789.1:0-61428 GCA_900474385.1 Ormyrus pomaceus | reverse complement strand
TTAATGGTCATTCTTTGTTTGACTATAACTTTTGAACAAATACAGATTTTTTGATGTAATTTTTTTTAATCGATAGGGTTTGATCTGACCTTTCAAATGCGGGGAATTAAAACACTATACCGTTAATAATTGAGAAGTTATATGTGATTAAACAAAAATCGAGTTTTCTTAGATTTTTGCTAAAAGAGCACATAACTTTTGAAAAATTGAGAACATATCCCAAAGTTACAAGAAAATCCATTACCCAAATGTCATGTGTTCTCCTTGTTAGAAATAGTTTCAAATAATTTTTGCTAGATTTTAATAATCTACTTTTCTACGATTATGTTTTATTACTACAAAACTCAATTAGGAATTTGCGAAAGCAGTCGAAAATCAAAAAGGGAATATTTTTTAATTCTTACAATCCGGGTCGAATTATTCGTCCTGATTCTTTTGCCTTTCATCGATCACTTGCGGTTTTCAACATTTTATACATTTTAACTCGCACCTTGTCAATTTCCACTCCGTAATTAAGCAGAGGGCTTTTAACGCTAGACGATGTATTACACTACACTATTAGCTTCGCATAATCCCTTCAAAGTAAAATGTAAAATTGCATCCCGGCTGGAAATACGAGCATTTCGGCCACTGGCGTGGAAGACCAAGCGTTTCTCTTGCAAAAATGAAACATTCGGAGCGCACGAAAATGGAGTAAACAGAGAATCCGCCTCTCCGTCGCGCGCAATCGCGATCTCGCTACTTGCTACGCTTTGTTTCTAATAAAAAGACAGTTACAACTCCGCAACTGTTTTTCCGCGCTCCAAAAATGGCAAACGACGAGGATTTAAAATGCCAAAATACCGCCGCACATTCAACCACCCACACATACAATCACTCGCCTCGTCAAAATAATCGTCTCTCCCTCTCTCTCTCTCTCTGTTCGTCCAGCCATAGCTCAGGTGGCGCTTGGCAGCGTGCAGGGCTACCACGGCCTGGTGCTTGCCTCGGGGCTCTACGGCGCCTCGCTCGGCGGCAGCCTCTACTCCCTGAAGATGCTGGCGCTCGAGAGGCTCAGGGCCCGACAGTTCGCTAAGTCCTGGGCGCTCGTCCAGGCGGCGGAAGCGCTGCCGATCCTACTCGGAGTTCCTCTTACAGGTAAGCCCGGGGACGAAACCGCAAACGACCGACGACGACATTAGCCCGGCACTCCGCGATGCGGGAAGGACGAGGGAAGTTTGCAGCGACCGGATTTCGAGCTAAAGGCAGCAGCGGGGGGTCGTAATGAGTTTGATGAATTTTGTTTCTTCGAGAATTTACATTTAAATTTTGGGAAGGTTTTTCTGGATGTAATGGGGATTTTTCACTCGCGGAGAGGGATCTTCGTTGGAAAAATGGGCGGCGATCGGGCTTTTATGCTCTTTCCACTTTGCAGTTTCCGTTTTGGAAATTTATGATTCTCATTTATCATGCATGGGGATTCGCTTTACAGATGATAACTGCTGTGTAAGTAAGCTCGGCAGAGAGACCGGTTTAATGTTAAGTGAAAGATTTGAATATTTTAGTCTTTTCTTTTGAAAAGTGAGAAAAAAAGTTGAATAATTAACAAGTGTTAATTTAGTTTAAACGGTACAGTTTTTACTTCAAGATTTATATAATTTTAAATTTTTTCAGACTATTATTGTATTATATTAATTGTTACTATGACTTTCGATAAATACACATAAATTAAGAATATTTTTAAATTATATAGTGTAAATTTTATCTATTATCGACTCTGGGGAAACTATCATTTCAATGTTCAACGCCTTCGATATTACTTTTTCGCGTGTACAAATCGACGTATCGCCAGGCGCAATAACTCTATATTAAAGGGCGATAAGAAATTTTTAATTTATCAGCTGAAAAGAGGAGATAGAGTTTTATTTTAGAGGGAGGCGAAAGCTTTCGTCGGCACTAAAGCCGGATGAAACTGTATAGGGAAACATACAAATCCGCGATCGGAGAAAAATGGATAGCCAAGAAAAAGACTTCTTCCGATGCCATACGTCTTTCTTATCCGGGCTTTGCCTTCGCCGTCGAACGAATGCGCCGTCGTTAAATAATTTTACGTAGCGTGAAATTGCTTTATATCTTGGGCGTTATTTAAAGTTCGTACGAGTTATTAAAATGTAATTATTACTTAATTTTTAAATGAATTTATGCAAGAAATAAATGCTCTTATTCAGGCTGAATTAGTTTAAAAATGTAAAATGAGTTTTTACAAGTATTATGGATGATTTTACGTTATAATTAACAATAATAAAAATACGCATTATCGGGTCTTTTCGTTTCCACGGAATAAATAATATATTTGTGTTTTATTGATTATGTTTATTTTCTTATTAACATAAATTTTCGAATAAGTAATTCATTAATTAAATTCGTTTATATAATCAAAATACTCAATCTCTTATTAAATATACAAATAAATGATCTCAAAAATAATAAAAGTTATAAAATTATATTTTTTCTGATAAAAATACTACACTTTTATACCAAATATCCTAATACATTCTTTAGTTTTGCCGTTCACAAACATACAGCTTATCCATCTATCAACCCAACACAAAAATTTCTGTTCGCCAGATTGAGGCTCTGCGACGTAAGCCTTCGAGATTCTGCTCTTATAAAACCGTTGGAAACACGCTTACATATAGCTGCGCTGATCGCTCACATAGCGAATCATATCGCAAATTTAACGTGCCTATCATCGAGAACCGTATTACGATCGCTTCTATTATATATTGGTTCATAAAATAATTCATCCATACTTAAATGGCGAGGACATTCTAACGATGGTCCCGTTATTAACTTATACGCTATACTCTTAATTCTGACATTATTTTTGAGGATAAGGATAATATATATTGCCAATTAGCTGTATTATCTCATACCTCTACTTAAGATTAAAGTGCCTTTGGAATAATTTGCCGCGGTACACGCAGTTTAGATGCTATTATTTATTTTAGGCGTTATTTACGCGAGTGCATTCCAAGTTCGTTAATACACTGACAGAAGAAATACATTAAAATTACAAATAATCTTGTACAAAATTACCGTACTGTCTAGTAAAGCCACTATAGACTGTGAAAACCCAAAAAATTACTATACTTTCTAAGAAATTTTACTGTACTCTTGGGTAGATTTTCCTATATTTTCAGTAAAATTCCCTGTATATGTAAGAAATTTTACTATACTGTTTGGTAAATTTTTTGGATATACTAAGTGACCTTACTAAAAAGTATGGTAATTTTTACTAAACTTTTCTCTCAGTGTAGATACATCTACTCAAACCGACGTATTCCCCAGCGTTTGACCCACCGATCATTTCTCTAAATTATTTCTCAACTTACACTCTACGTAAACGAACAAACAAAAATTCATTGCCCCTTGCTCCCGAGCAAATCTCCCCGATCGAGCACAATCAATATATATATCCCGCTCTCTGTCCCTTAGGCTACATGAACGCGAGCAGCCCGCGGGTGGGCTACTACGCTTGCACGCTGAGTTCCTTATGCGGCGCGGCCCTGCTCTTCCTGGTCGGCTGGGGCCGTCGCAACCCGTGCTCGCCGGTGATCGCCGCCGCGGCCGCAGCAGCCGCGGCCGCCGGCGGGGGCGGCTCCGTCGGCTCGGTCCAGCCCTGCGGATGCGCCGCCGCCGCGGCGGCAGCGGCAGCGGCGGCGGCGGCGGCGGCTGCCTCGATGACGCCGGTCGGACGGAGCCTCACCCGGCTGCCCAAGTCCCAGTCGCTGCACATACCGCTCAACAGGCCCGAGGCCCAGCACGCGATGCCCATGACGCCCCACGGGATGCACGGCAGCCACCTCGGCGGATTTCAGAGGAACAGCTTTTACGCCTGCACGCCCCAGCACTTCCACGAGCAGCAACTCGGTGAGTCGCCCGGGGGAGGTGGGAACGAATACACTCGCATATATATTTGGCGTTTGGGGGAGTATCGGTTAGTTTTTCGGAAGCCGGGAGGGATTTTTAAGTTCTTCTTTAGGACACAACGGTAATCCGCCAGTCAAGAACGACATTCTATCGAAAATGGGAAATATAACTAAATAATATTTTTAAATGGCGGGTTATTGTTGTGTTCCCCAGGAACACAACAGTACAGAACAGTATAAAGAGGACAGAATCTGCCTCCTCCTTGGAAGCCTACCACAGTAGCCTTTCGAAGGCAGCAGTCCAAGCTGCCACATAAATATTTGTCACCGGCTTCCAAAAAAAAATGACTAATGACTTCGCTAAATACTAAATCGGCCGTTTACTCTTGCCGCGCGGAGCTGCGTCAAGGATTTGTTGGGCTCTTTAACGGTGGTGGCGTTTGCGAAGTTATCTTCCTCTTGCGCATGAGACTCTCGAGAAAAGAACGACATCCGCTTGCGGACGTTCGCTGAAACTTTTCTTTAAGAGTTTCGGTGTAAGAAGGAAATAAGTTAAATGGTGGAATAATGCATTACTCGTTTCGTACTTTTTGTTTTTTTTTTAAATCCTGACATTTTTTGTTTAAGCGTCCAATTTAATTAATGGATTTGCCTGATTTAATGCCCATCATAATTCCTATGATGGATAAAGCTAATTAAACTGTTTTATGAACTTAAAGTTTTTTGAATTCACTTATTTATATTGCAATACAAAAATACAGAATGCACAAATTACTTTATTATTAAGGACTACCTACACCTTCACTACAATTTACTGCACTTTCTTCTGCTTGATTCATATTAAAAATAAATTTAATTACCAACGAAACTGTTGAGCAGCCCACTTTACATATTGCCACTTAAAATAACAACAGACTTATCTGATTACGGTATAAATTCCCTCTAAACGATCAGCTCAACAAATCATTACCCTCCGTACAGTTTTTTAGTACAACTTAATTATTTCCTACTCGTTTCTTCACATCTGCCGACCTCTTTTACAAACAACCAAACACCAATCCTCGATCTGCTTACCCCCACAGCGGCGAGCTGCTACCTCCCGCCGCAGGGCCCGCTGCGCCCGAGCAAGAGCGTGCCGGAGGGCCTGGCGCACCAGCACCAGCACCAGCACCACCCGTTCCACACGCTCCACGCCCACCAGCACCAGCAGCTCCAGCAGCAGCAGCAGCAGCACGACTTCATGCAGCAGCATCAGCAGCAGCAGCAGCAGCAGCAGCAGCGCGCCCGGACCCCCCGGCGCTGCCGCGACGTCACCGTCATCGAGCAGATCACCACGAGCGTCTGATGCGAGCGCTGCTCGATGATCCACCCGACAGCCTACTACGTGGATTGTTGACGAGCTCCGGACGACCGATTCAACGGGGGGCAAGCTTCGAATTTCAGCCCGGTTGCACGGCTGAAGAGACTGCTTTTTCTCGGGGGGGGTTGTTGTTGTTGGGAGGGGGGGAGGTTCGAGAGAGAAAGGACTCTGATTTTCGGCTGTTCTGACTGGTTAAAATGTATTTATATATCTGCGTTATAGATGCTAGTTGATGTTGAGATATGTATCGTAAGAGTCGAGAGGTAAGGTGTACAGGTCACGGTTAATTTTGAAGACGAGCAAGGTTATAAGCAAAGTGTTTACTCCGGTTTCTAATATAATAACTTTTTCTATTATAAAGCTAGATTCTTTGTTAACGATCTTTCTACGGTTTTCTTATATGTAGTCAGAATTACGTGTGAAATCGTTATTAAATTGCGCGCGAATTCGTACGCAAATTTTCAATCGAGACTCATTTTTTTTACACATTTATCCTTCGTTTTTAAACTACTGTATGCATTCAAGAGTCGATCCCATTGAAAGATGCACAAAAAATTGAATTTATATGAAAGATTTATATGGTGAAACCTGTTGTTGTTTTAAGAAATAACTCAAATTTAAAGCTGTCTTAATTATCTCTGCCTTTCGAATTATATCATTAAAAATAAATAAATAAATAAATGGACTGTATAGCTTCATAAGCAAGAACTGTTGGAGAGAAAAAACTTTTAAACACTCAAATGAGTCATATTACATTTGCATAGTTTGTGTTATTGAAACAAGTTGTCTAGATACCCTCTTTGTAAAATACTTCATTTCAAATATAAATTATTTATTACCAGTTGGTTAGAGCCATAATTTATATAAAGTTAAGCTATTTAAAAATGTATTGTACATATAATCGATCGTAGTCAATAATTTTTTTTTTATAAAAATAATTTATAACTCGAACATTATTCAACCTTAGTTTAGCAATTTGTTATGTTTGCTAAGTTATAAATTATTTCAGTTACTTTATTTCTATTATCATCTCGAACTGAAAACGTTAACGAAAACAAGTTTTTACAAATTGCACGCAGTCTATCAAATACATTAGAATTGTCGTCAGAATTCCGCGTGAAAACGCGTTGTTGATAAGAAAAGGAAACGTAAATTATTTAAATTCATTTAATCTTAACAACTTTGTAAATGTGAATTCAGAGCAATGAGAATATATAATATTAAATGTCATCGTAGATATATCAAAATAGTTTTTCTCGTAAATGCATTTCTAGAAAATATATATATACAACTATTAATATATTTATAAAATCGATCTTTTTTAAATAGACGTAAAACTCCCGGAAAGGATAAATTGTTACCGAGGCGAGAAAGTATATAATATCGACAACGGCGAGCCGTATTCCTCCAGAACAAAAAAAAGTGTACACATTCGGTCATTTTATTTGCGAAACGCCTCCCACTTTTGTAATCAATCATAAAACTTAATTTTATCAGGCGTATAAAACTTTAATCATGTTGCGTGATTAGTACATAAAATAAATGATCGCCGTTTGCACGGTATTTACGGTTTTCCGAGGCAGTGTACCCTGTACGCGGAGCGTTGCGCAATAAAAATAACGAGTTCATAACGATCGGAGAGTGAATCTCTTTTTATTGCGTAATCCCACAATTAAAGTTACCAATTAAAATAAAAATTAATCAGTGTACCGACGAGTGCTAAAATAAATTACGAAATAAATCGAGGCAGAGCTCTGTTTGCGAAACGAAGCAACCTGTAACGTTTCTAAATGGGTCGTTAACCAAGTTGGCAAAGTAATTTACGATATATTAATAATAATTAATTGTATCTTCAATACGAGGCGCTTCGACCGTTTTTAAATTACTACAGTAAATTTCTTTCTTCGCATTTAATCGTTCGAAGGTGCGTTCGCATTAAGTAAAGTAACTTTTTATCAAAAGAACTGCCTCCAAATCCAATAACCCATCTGAGAGAGAGAGACCAAAGCCGATTTCCGAATGTGTACCCGAACAAAGGAGAGATCGAGGCTTTGTACCTTCGATTAGTTGTACATATACACCTCCGGCTGTTCTTTTTTTTCTTCGTGCCAAGCGATTTATCTCGATCGAGAACTTCTCTGTCCCGTTATTCGGCGATTGTATATACGCCGCGGCGGACTTTAATTGCGCCGAGCGCTTCGCAGAACAGAGCGACACTATCGCGAGAAATTTCCTCGGCGCGATATATAATATTGCATTTCTGCGCGCGTCGACGAGGCACGCCGCGTAATACGTTTATATCCGAACGTTCCAACGAATAGCGTTTTGTATAATCTCGTTTTTGAATGACGTCGAAAAGTATCCGAAAGTATAATGATAACTCGCACAAACGGGCGACGACCGAAGGGAGAGGAGAGAGACGAAGCCGCCGTAGGTTCTTTTGGAGCTGGACTCCCGAGAGGAAATTGGGCCGATTTGCGATCGATCCCCCCCTTTTTGAACATCGCACAGTTTCGCTATTATGGGACTTTTTCGACTGGAGGAGGCTTCGGGGAGGACGGAGCTCTGGGCGTACGTTGTGAGAAGACTTTTACCATTAGGTTTAAATTTGCGATATATTTTATAAATAATATATGTAAATTTCTCGACGTTTTTCACAATGCTGTTGTTCGATTCGTCTTTGTTTATAATACGTATTATAATAATGAAATGCGAGAACTGACCGTAATATTGTATACCGTTTCTTCGTGTAAAGATTGTTTGTAATAAGACTATTTTTTTTGCGTACTTTAAAGACTAGTTCGAAACTTTTTAATAATATATATATACATATACCGAAAGTTAGGTGTTTTATAATTTTTTTATCGAGGGATCACACACTTTTTTAAATGTCAGAAATATACGATAAATAACGAATTGATGTTTTAACGAATCGTAACAGTTCATGAACCAGTATTATATATCAGATTGTAAATCCTGACGGAAAATTGACGAGTTTTATCGGTGAATTTAACTGTACGCGCTCCGGAAGTTTCTGTAGACAGTTTTCGAAATTTAAATTTAAGTGTTTGAAACGAAATAAATGAAGTAATAATTAAGTATAATGTAAAAAAGAGTCTGATGTTCGCTTGATAAAATTTAGTGTTTTTACGAGTCTACTCGAATTTTTGAACTCCGATTGAAAGAAGGAAATTTCTAAAATTTTTCCATCATTTACAAAGAAAATAATTGCACAATTCATATAAACACCAAAAAAAAAAACGAGCATAATTAATTAAGCACTTTTCACTTACCTATAATAAAGAACCTTTCTTTAAATTAAAAAACATTATTAAATCGCTTTCCAATTAAATAAAAAAAATTGGCTAAACACTCGTCAGTATTTCTACTAGGAAACCCCCCCAAAAAAAGTATCTAAAAACAAGAAAAAAAAAACGAACATTTGTAACTCCTGTATAGATTTCTTTTCGATAAATCCACAAGTAGCTCCTCCGTATCGTATATAGATTTTTACAAAACTTGAAACTCTAAGAAGCGGCGGCCGCGTCTTTATTCGCCGTGTACGTTATACATACACACTCGTCGCTCTCTTCGTCATCCTATAAGCGCGGAGACGGCACGCGGAGAGGAAAAGAATTCGCGAGAGCGAAGAGAAAAAAAAAGTCATTTCAAACGAAAGCGACGACCGAGAGGCGCGAGGCTCTTGGAGCGTAGTCAAATATAGAGAATCGTCCTTGACATTTTTAGCCGTCGAGCGATATATATATATATATATATATAATAAAAACCGAGAGAAATGGAGCGCGCGCCGCGAGTTTGTATAGAGGTTACGCCATAATATTGTACCTATATAACGTAACTCGAGGAGGTGAATAAAGAGAAAAAAAAAACAGAAAAAAAAAACAGTACACTGTACGGGCCCAATGATCGACTATCACTAATCAGTAGGTTTAAAAGCGAGATCGTTTGCGAAAGCGAAGCCGCTGCGCGTCTCGTAACAGCTGTTGGAACGAGAGAGAGAGAAAGATTTTTGCTTATAGGCTGGCAGACGGCGCGAAATTCTCGCCGAGGGGAGAGAGAGAGAGAGAGAGAAATGAGCGAACTTTCCGGAGGGAGCGTGAATTTATTATGCCGGCTTAATCCCTGCTGGGCTGCGCACGAAGCTTCCCTTTTATGATGCGACTGTTCTCTCGCTTTTTTTTTTTTTTTTTTTTTTTCAAAAATTCATTTCGCTTCCGCGCCGCGCGATGAGTTTACTATATTTTTGTATTTTTATCCCGACCGGGGGCGAATGTAGTTTTTTCCGTAACGACGTTGGAAGCTTTTATGCGGGGAGACTAATGGAGATTCATTGCAGGCGAATTTCGAAATTTAAACCTTTCAATTTTCGCGATAATTTTCTACGTCATTTCCGCGCTCGAAGGGATCACTCGCTCGGGTATGTAAAAAGGATCCCCGAGATTATTAATTAGCTCCCATCTCGTTTTCCATTGGATTGGGATGAAAAAAAAATTTAATCACCTCACGGATATAGGGATCATACGAGGCACGGCCGCTTTCTGGTACCTCAACGTGCCTTAAAACTTGTTACGGCGGCGGATCGTGCTATTTGTCCTGTAAAATGAAAGGTCATACTGTAATGGGGTCAGGTGCTGAAACAAATTTTGTTCCGCTTCGGATGTATGAAATACCGTCGTGATCTTCGTTAATGGTTTGTCCCGAGTAAGATTTCAATGGCTATTAGATTCGTGGTTGATGATGTTTCTAAATTTTTTAGAGAAAAGGTGTGGAATGTTTTTTTATGATGATATTTAATAATGAAATTCGAAACAAATTCCGTAATTAAAATCAAATTGTAGCAGAAATAATGTTGGAGTAAAATTATTATTGTTATTGCGTATGATGGTATCATTAATTACTTATGCAATTAATTACTTATCGCAAATGTTTATTGAATTGTAAAATCTCATTTCGAAATTACGATTTATAAAACGAAAAAGTACTTGGCTGGAGCGAACTGTTTTTTGATGAATGCCAGCTGATTAAAAATGCAATTCGTTGCTCATACATTATGAATCAATTATCCTGCTTCGCGATGCAATGAACTCCATTAAATGAATTTAAAAATCAGCGCGCAGATCTAATAATTCTGCTCTTAGAGGCGTTAAAAAAATATTTCCTGCGAAGCCAAGCGGAGGCAGAAGGAGAATTAAAGCAAGAAGCGTCGTTAGTAATTCACAACATTAAAAAAAAAAAAACAGCTACGCTGATTAATACAAGCATCGAGTTTAGAAAGTCAACTGTACTTGTATTTGCAGTGTGTGTACATTTGCGATGAATTTACGGTTCTTGTAAATATATTATTTAAAAAAGTTTGAGGAAAAGTCGTTTGCTTCAGTCGAATATAAAACTTGTTGCTGTGGCCCCCTCTGGTTGTTCTTATTTCGATGGAGATTACTTGAATTCCCCGTGAATTATATCATCGTGAATTTTGAATTTACACGAAAAACGTTTGAACCAACTTTTAACTTTGTATTAAAAGAGGTCAATTTTACGAACCAAATCATGTTTGATGAAAGACTTTTTTAAAAATATATTTACCGAAATAGGTGTTACGAGATGACGAATATACGTGTAATTAGAACAAATTATCGTGGATTTTACAGTAATGTGTATAGTATTGAAAAATCTAGCAAAAAGTAGTTAAAATAAAAAAAACTTTTATGCAAAAGAAATCTCTTTTATTATTTCCCAATATTCCTTTCCTCTAATTTTTAACTGTAAAAAATTTTTAAATTAATTTCTAAATACACAATTGCACAAATTACCATTTCTTCGACCGTTACAAAAACTCTTTACCTTTATTTAATAACCTCGCTTCAACAATTGATTGCCCAACAAGCCTTCTCTCGTCGCCGAGGCCGAAAAAAAAGTTTCCCGAACCTTTCATTAAATCTGACCGCTAACGATTTTCTCCCGCGTCGGCCGCAATCTCGCCTTAACACCGGCAACCTCCCGATTACCCGAACCAGGTACATCGTGCCCCCCTACAATTTCCCATCCGAGCCTCGTGCGTATCCCGCAGCCAGCTGTCGGCAACCTGTTTTTCGACGTTTCGAGCCGGCCGGTGTCGCCCCCTACACCGAAACTCCCGAGACGGCGAGAGGCGCTAGACACGCTAGCTGGCGCCAGGTCATCATTGGCTCTCGGCGCGCGGTGTCGTTGTGTGTGTTGTTCTGTGTCTCTCTCCTCGTTTCGCAAGTTTCGACTGCTGGCTCTCGAATCTCGAAGCCGCTTTATGCATCGGCGGCGGCTCGGCTGCGTGTGCATTCCTCTCGAGCGACTCCACCTCGGCTCGGCGTGAAAAAAAAAGGGACTGGTAGGAGGCAAAGGCCACTGGTGTGGCGGCGGTGGCGGCGGCGGCGTTGTTCATCTGTGCACAGTGGAAGAGCAGCAGCAGCAGCAGCAGCAGGAGGAGGAGGAGCAGCAGCAGCAGCAGCGACAACGGAGCAGCGCGTCGTTGCACAGTGCCCCGAGAGCAGAGGCCCGCGTCGCTTAGCTGGCGATGAGCAGCGGCGCCCCGGAGTGCAGATCGCTCGTCCCCGACGCCTGAGGTGCGTAATCTTTTTTTGAGGTTATACAGCCTTCCTTTCTCTCTCTTTCTCTTTTAACCGTCTGGTCCCTCGTTTCGTATCGTTTTTTTTTTCCTTTTTTCGAGGAGCGCGCGCTCGCGCCTTACTTTTTCTCCCGTACTTACGTGGCGCGCTTATTCGCCCCGGCGGGCAGCGCGCTCTCCTCACCCTTTCGCGGCAACTTCCGGCCTCCCAGGTGGCTACTTGGCCGATTTACGCCCGCGAGTGTCACCTCCGGGGCCTCTTGGCACCCTCGTTTCGCCGAGGCTCTTCGCTGCCCCGCCGTGCGTGCCGTCGGCCGAGAGGGGAAAAAGGAGGATCGAGCGCGCGAGCCGCCTCTTTTCCTTTTTGCTCTCGTTCCGTGTACAGCTGGGTAATTAGAGGGGACGGGGGAAAAACGTTCGTTATCCGAGCGAGATGGTAAACTGCACTCCGCTCCTTCGCTTCTCAAAGATGCGCATCCTCGTTTATCGCCTCCTTCGGCGATAAAAGTTTACATGTCGAGAAAATAAAGCTGTGTTCGGTGCTGGGATTTATGCTCGCTGCTGACGTGAGTATCGGCCTGTAAGCAGGTTATTTACCGCGTTGTGTATGAACAATGTTGGTTCAATATTGGTCCATTAAATGCTCGCATACAGACTGCTGATTAATCTGGCTTCGTTAACAGGTCGAGTGCAACTATTGCTTCAAAAATACGTACAGAAGATAAGAATTTACAATAGTGCGTGCGCGCGCGTGGATCGTTGCAACTTTTTCTTTTTACCATTCCGGATGCAATTCTTTTTTTACTGATTGTCTAACGATCGCTTCTCGTGAAAACGTGTGTCACGCTTCTTGCGAGTGTGTTAATCCATTCGCCAGCGGCTTATCTTATCTATCTAATATTCAAATCAACCAACCCCCTTCCATTCCGAAACGGAATTCCACTCTCGACCCGAAGTAAAAAAAAAAGCTCCGCGAACCATCAACGACCAAAACCTTTTCCACGAAGGAAAAAAAAATCGTTACGCTCCTTTCCGCATTCAAAACCCGTCCAACACCTCCCCTCCTCCTCCTCCTCCCGACCATCGAATCGAATCATTCATTGTCAAAACGACGTACGTGCCACGTAAATACACCACGTGTCCGTCCTTCGAGCTTGAATCGAAAAAGAACGTTACCTCCCTCCTCTCGTCGGGCGCAACGAGTCGAAGAAGCCAAAGCCGGCCTTCGCAGCCAGTGCATCTCTCGGTGCTGCTTTTTTCGCGCGCCTGCACACGCACACATACACGCGCCCGCGATTGTCTAACCTACATACGTGCGCGCTTTCTCGGAGTTCTCTCTCTCTCTCTCTCTCTCTCTGTCTCTCTCGCTCGAGGCGCGCATCAGCCTCGAGTCGTATTTACGTGTGTATGTACGCAGCGGCGAGAAAGCAAAGACCGTCAGCTGAACCGAATTCCGAGAGCCGATTGATTTCCGATCGCCGCGCGCCGCGTTCGTTACTCCCTCAGTCTCTCTCTCTCTCTCTCTTCGGCGTGTGCAGTTTCCGGAAAGCAGGGTAAACATCGTTACGTTCTTCTTTTTTTTTTTTTGTTTTAAAGGAACCGATTTCGGCGTCGGTCGCGCAATTCCGAGGAAAATCGTCGGCTTTTTCTTCGGAGGAGATTACGATAATTAGCTGCAAACCGAGCGTTTGCGACACGGGTTTTAAGTGTTACGCAAGGAGGCTCAAAAGATAAATACGCCGAGGAAAACTAACCTGCAATTATGCATTACCCCCTTTTGGCAGCTCGTCGCGCGAAGAAGCGGCCGACTCTTCGTGGAAGGCGATAAAAACAATTACGATAAAGTAAAGTAACAGGATCTTATCTAAATTGACCTTTACAGCATTGGCAATTCGTCGCGTCAACGTTCGTCGACGCGGACATCCGTCTCCACCTGTTCGATAATAAGCTTTAAGTGCGATAATTACTTTAATTCAATTTTCTACTCGGCGAGATTCGCCGTCTATACTTAGCAGCTTACTATAAAACATTGTCTCTCGTCAGATCAAACGAGATTGGCAAACGTTTTCGTACGATCTACTTTGGCAAACATCTTCATTGTAATAATTGCAGTCGGCAACTGTTTTCTCGTTCGAGTGTACATTCAAGCCGAGAGAGCCGCGAAGAAAACAAAACTAATATTCCCCCGAGAGAATATATATATACTCGAAGCGCTCTGCGAGCAGCGCGGCTCCGTACAATGGGTTAAAAATTGTGTTAATTACGGTATACTGTAAGCCTCGATGCGGCGCCGCTGCTGCTTGTAACAAAGAGAGGAAATCTATTATTCTCTCTCTCTCTCTCTCTCACCCACTTTGCAATTGAATGGAAAAGTTTATAAAATGCGCTTTAGCCGTGTAATCGTGTTTTTAATTGTTCGCTTCCTGTTTAAATCAAGTTCGTTTCCACTCTGCTTCGTATTATCAATTGATTCTAATGCCAATTTCAGTTTACGGCCGCGCTCTCTCGCGAAAATATTGTAATTTCGTTTTGGCGGCGCGGCGACGACGCTCGTCGGCCACGTTGGCTTGCTTTTTCGGTTAATTTGTTCTTGAATTACGTTCCCGGAATGATTACGAGGTGATATCGGCTAATGTAATCAATGAAGTAAGGGAATATTTTAGTCCGCCTTAGTGAGATTGCGGTTTATTGTTCAAGTAAGATGCGTTTGGTATCGAAGCTTGGTATTGCGTGGAGATGATTTTCGAAATTCAGAGTAAAATTTAATCGGAATTTTTATTCGAAAACTGACTTACGTAGGTAGTAATATTTTAGTATTAAAATCACATTTTCTATTATTTAATAAGTAAAAATAAATTACAACAGAGAAAAAAAAACAAATTAATTAAATTTTCTATGAATTTTTATTTTAAAAAGATTTCATTTGTAAGCTTCAGTTAATTAACAAATTATATTTGCCTGTTTTATAAAAAGCAAGTGTCTCGCAAAGCATAAATCACGTACTTTCATTTTACGACATAATAACGTTTTGACGATTTTCGAAAGTTTTCCTCATCCGATTGCAAAAAAACCAATATCAATCTCAAATATACCTGCGCTAAAACTGCACTGCGCACCACATTAGACAGATCCTTTGTACTTAATCCAGCGTGACACTTTTATAACAGCATTAGCAAAAAAAGAAGAAAAAAAAACGAGCGGAGCCTTGCGCCGGTCGTATGTCGACAAGCGCACTGTAAAAAGTTTCTCTTTTGACAGTTTAAAGTGGCAATTTAGGGATAATGAAAGAAATGACTTGATGTTTTACGAGAGTTTCTTGGAGAAATTGCATTACAACTTAATAACTTTTTCCACGGCTCCCCCCGACAATCGCTTTACATAAGTCCCTGCAAATTTTCAAAGCGAGCACCGGTACTTCATTTAATCTTCATCAAGTCGCTTATTGTTATTCAAACTAGACTCGGCGCGGCGAGCAAGAGTTCCTTTTTTTTTACGCCGAGGGATATCTAAATCAGCTGCGTATCTTTGCATTCTTATACATATTGAAAGAATATGCAGGTTCTGAATAACGAGGTTGAACCTCCATTCGTACACGTAAAGCCGTTACCTTTACAGACAATGCACTTTTAAATTTTCCACCTCGCTTCGGGAGATCGAACTTGTCGCGGTGAGATTTTTAATTTTAATATGCAAAATCGGGCATTTTTATCCGAATATTTTTCAGCGACGTTCGGTACACTTTCACTCGAGTGGGCAGTTTTAAATATCGGCTTTATTGGATTAAGATATTAAATTTTTTACCTAAAAAAATTTTTACGAGGCCGTCCGATGCGTTTAATCGCGACGCGTTTTTGCACTGACACCGTTTTCTTCTAAAAAAAAAAATATTTTAGCCAAAAGAGCATCTGCACCAACGAACTGCGTTTATCCTGTTAAAAAACGAAACTCAAAGTCAGAGAAAAATCCGTGACCCAAAACGGGACCACACTTTTCAGACTGAACCGGCACGTTTTCCAACGGCAGTACTGAAAAAATAAGAATGTCTAAATGAGCTCCACGCTGATAAAATACTATCACAAAGCTTCCTCTAGGAAAAAGAAACAGAATATAATTTTTAACATATTTAATTACTACGTCATATGATAACCTTAAATTTATTACACCTATCTTAATAATTCTGACACAATCATTTTTACTATTATAATGTCCTTACGTAGATACTTCATTTAAATAAAAACTGCTCCCATAATGTAGTAAAAATCAATAATTACGGAATTAAATATAACTTAAATTTTACTACATATTCAGAAATTTTTACTACATAAATTATTAATTTTCGTTAAAAAGCTTGAATATCCCAGTTTCGCGAAATGTTTCATAAATTTTTATCCCGACGCGTTTTTCTCGGAACATATATCCATATTCAAAAGAGTCACTCGGCACCGAGGCGCGGCAAGCAGCAAATTGAAAGTCAGCTTACAAACGAGCGGTAATTAAGCCGGCGCGCATCCTTCCTACACTTTCCTGGCCCGCGGTGCATCTTTCGCTCGATTTCTACGGGGGGGGGGGGGCTAATATAACGCCGGCGACGCGCGTAATATCCTCCTCGCGCGACACAATATATATATGTAACCCCGTGGCCCGCGCGCTGATCGAACTCGGCGCGCGCCCAATTACTCAAGCGCGCCGAGTAATTGGGAGCATCCATATTTATCGGACGACGAGCTTAGAAAATCTCTCTCGCGGCGACGCGAGAAACGAGTTTATCGAAAATCCATTTACCGACGGGCAATTTGCTTACGACCCGAGACGAGGAGGAGGGTTTGGAGGTACAATTGATTCGTTCGACTCCTGTTTTTTTTTTTTTTTTTTTTTTTTCTTCCGCGTCTCGCTGCTCTCGAGGATTTGCTCTCCGGTTGCCTGAGAAGCGTTCTTTAACGCTTTCACTCGGCGGAGGAAAAAAAACCTCGCCGGGCTCGCCGTGGAAAAGTAGGGGACGCGGTTGTTTATTGCGGATTATGAGAAGATGCGTGATGATACTTTGTGGGAAACTGGATTATTTGCCGCGCCGTATCTGGCACTCTTAATTATAGGACATGCCATTTTTATATAATCAACACAGGAGAGTGCTGCAAGCATGTTCTAGTCGGCGGTGGCTTATTTGGAAGAAGATGAAAAGTAAGCCGGGAAAAAGGTTCGAGTAAAAATTACGGTACTTCTGAGGAATGGCGTGCTGGTACCAAAATTTAATTTACGTTCAGTAGAAATTAGTAAGCCATTGTAGTGTGAGTGTAAGTATAGTCATTTTTTGAGATGGGTACTGTAAGTTTGTCTCCCATGGCTCGAAAGTTGGGAAGACCGAAGTAAACTGAAACCGGGAGCAAAGCGATCTCTTTTGATTATTTACTCGTGTAATGTATATACAATTATATTATGTTAGGTAAATAAATATTATAAAAGTTTTTTTTTGTATTTATAATAAATAATGTATGTTATTTGTCAAATAACGATAATCTCTTTTTTGAATAAAAAAAAAATTAAAAAGAGACAATATTAAACAATATTAAGATGTATTTTGTGAATCGTTTTCTGTGGGCAATAACAAAGTGTATAATTCTTACACCTTGTCAGAATTAATCTAAAGTTTTTAAACTTTGGCAATGTATTAAAAGTGGTTAAAACTATGCGATAAGCAATTCACTTGAGACTAAAAAAAAAGTATTTAAATTTCTACTAGCCTCAACCCTTTTTTCAGGGTTAGTTTGCCGTGGTTGTCTCTCCTGCAGTAATTTTTAATAGAACCTTTTTCTCCATGTAGTTATCGAGACATTCGATTATTGTTATGTGCCGAAAGATAAAAATGACGCGGTTTTAATCTAAATCTTATTTTAAAATAGAATTTTTTACGTGTACTCGAGAGATAAAACGATTTTAATTTTATGGGCCAAAACTTTATCTGTGACTCAACGTAACGTGAATGGTTTCAGCTGGGGAAAAAAGATTAACAAAACTTTTATGTATTTGTTCAATATTATCTTTCACGTGTACATAAACTGACGAAAACGGGTTTAATGTAAAAAATGTATGTACAAGCACTGTTATGGATGTTCTGGCCGTAAGATACTTACCAACCAAATGTGTAAGATTACGATAATAATCCATTTTAGTAATTTATCAAGTTTTCTATTGCTGTGAAGTATACATTAGAATCAAATTAGTACCTTATTAGACTTATTTAAAGTATTTTCAAGGTTTTAAAATGTCATTAATTTTTTTTCAATAAACTTCAACGTGTGACTGTACGTCATATTCAACTCAAGCAAATAAAATATTAAAAAATAGATAGAGAAAGAAAGTAGATAGAAAGTAGATTTAAAAAGTAGATAAAGATAATGTTTGATATTTTTTTGACACGTTTTTATTTATATCTTTTGTAATATTCTCGGTTTGATAATTTTCGAAAATATATCACTTCCTAAGATCGTAAAGAATATTTACAAAAAATTTCAGAATGGTGACGCTATTTTATCATTACGTTTTTTCTAATTTAAGTTGATAACGCCATTGAATTCAGCAAATATCCATAATAGCCAATGTTAATTTCAAAATCATATATCTTATAAACTAAACTCGCGAATGATTCCAAATTCTGTACACCAATTTATAATGATATTATAAAACTATAAACTAAATTTGAACACTATTTTGACTTATAATCTGTACATCCTTAATCATCACACTTTTAGACTAAAAAAGAATAAAATATGGCTAAAATTCTTGTATTATTATTTATTCTGCTTTACTTCGGCCTAGATTGGCCCAGAAATGGACATTGGTTACATATGTGTATTTTACAAAACCGTATAAAATATTAATGCCAATACATGTTCTTTTTTTATCTATTACTTGTTAAATTAAAAATACATTGTACTATCTGTTACGATTAATCATTAAAACATTTTTGGCATCTTTAATACTATCTTTTACAATAATCAGTCTTGCAGTTTAATTATTACAATTTGTACGCGGTTTCCTGTTACTGTCAGATCTATTTGATATACGTTAAGATTTTATCCCTTTCATATTCTATATTTTTATGACTCTTAATACATCAAACTTTATATATTTATAACGATCGTTTTTCTTTCTGTTTGGTACATTTTTTATTCTTATTGTCCTACTATATTTTTACCTTTTATCGTTTTACATTCTATAAAGTGTCATTTTAATAAAGTTTCTGTAAACAAAGAGTTTCCAATTATATTTGAAAAACAACAGGAGCGGATTTTCACATCGTCATTTAATTCGGAGCTACCTCAGTTAAAAAATTTATTTTCCAATTTGACAGACGCGGTTTCCATTCGCGGTTTCACAGTTCGCTGGATTAAAATTGATCATATTTACACATAGATTTTGAAAACTGTAAATACGAGAATATAATTTTTCAGAGAGCACTCGAAAATTCTGCAGGGTGAAATATGCGGTAACCGCATTCAAAGCTTTTAGCTATTTCCTGAATTCATATTCTACTTTTTGCGTACAATGAAATATGAATATTGAATCACTCGGTGAATAAATATGCTTTTATATGATATATTTGAAAAGCTGAATTTGTACAGCGATAAAATACAATCACCTCCTTTTCTAACAGAAATGTTGCATTAAATCCTGCTGAATAGTTTAAATTATACATTTTGTTTTATTAAGGTCTTTTGATATTAAAATTACGTATTCAAAAGGCAGAGAAATTTGGAAGAACCCTTTGTTCTCTAATATATAATTCAAATTTATTGAATCATACAAATTTATTCAATCAGTAGAAACTATACAAGTTTTATACGAACTCACCATAAAATAAACTAGTTAATTTTATCTTCCAACAACGGAAGCTAAAAACTAGTATTGTTTGTAATTTTTATTTAAATATTATCTAGTCATAAACATTTTATAGACTTAAAAATAAGTTACGTCAGAAAAGCACGTAATTTTACGCCTTAAAAACTGAAAACTTTCGGAAAAAACAAAACAATTATAATAGTATTTCATCATTTTAATTTTGCCTCTAGCAGTTTAAACATAATTAAAGACCGTAAAAAAGTATTACAAAATACTATTTAAAATAATTATTTAATAATAAACCCCATTTTTATTTTAAATTATTTGAAATTTTAGTACACTTGGCAAATTAGATAAACTATAAAAAAAAAGGTTCAACAATTCGTGTTATTGATTAAATGGCATTTATAACGCTATAATTGTCCTAGAACTGCAAACACGAGGAAATTATAACGGCACTGGAAAGATAAATATAGCTTATTGACGTGTACATGAATGCATGGAAAGCTGTTCATTTAAATATAAACTAGCAATTCAAAAATTATTTCATTAAAATCTACATCCATGCAGCTAATAAGCAAAACTCATTGCTGGTAATTCAACACCATTTGAAATAGATTAATCAGTAAGAGAATTTGTATGCGAATTCACGTTTCGTAAAACTAGATTTATATAAAACGAGAGCTAATTAACTATTTTAGAAGTTATTTTTGGAAGATTCTCCGCCAGTTTTTTTTTCCACATTCCACGTTTTTAGAGTATTGCGCGGTAGAACGTTTCAGTTTTTTATTCATATTTTAACTATCTAGCTTGAATTATAACTTTAATCATTGTACTCTTTCTTTCGCGAGATTTTATTAATTAATAAAATCAGAATTCACTATTGCGTAATACCTGAGAAATATAAAGTTTAATTACACAAAACAGTCCAGTGTCGTAATTTATAAGATTAAGTAAAATGTTTTGTCGTATACTATGAAGAAAATCCATTTACTTAATCCAGAAGCGATTCAAATACATATTTAAATGCTTCTTCCCAAATTTAAACTTTTCGATCGAGAAATTCAGTTATCACCGAGATACACGCATTACTTTTTAAGTAGGCATTGACCTAGATGAATACGAAACTTTAAAGTACTCATCGAGGGGTATTTAACCGTAAAACTTGAATATTCTTTCACTCATAAATCACAAAAAGGCTCGGTAGAAATATGAACATTTAAAGCGTCTAAGACCGTAGTTATTGGCTATAGGAAGGACGGACATTACTTTTTACACAAATCAAACGTTTTTCCGGGTTTTTCTAGCACCTTCAATGGAGTAATAGATAATCCGGCGAAACCACAAATATCTTTATACTTTGTTTTTATCACTTTTACACTTAAGTTCACACAGATATTATATAAAAGAACAATTTCATGCACTTTACAATAAATAATACACTTCTCCACAATACCCTTGTCGTTTCGTCAGCGTATTAATAGAAAGTCGTACGTATTGAATCATCTGATTTCATTTCTGTCATGCACTATCATAAAGTCACTATCTTCAATGCTTAGTTCTTATCAAGAATTTATATAACCTTATTTACATTTTTAACCCTCTAAAATGGCTAATTACAAATTTATTTCAAAACCAGTAAATGCTTAATGTTCGCTGTTAAGCATACCGTATGGCAGGATAAATAGGACGACGTTAAGTAAGATTTAAAAAAAAATGAATGCTAAAAGATTAACTCTTTGAACATCACATTTTACTATTACAAGTACATTTTTTTTCTTACTGTAAAAGTAACATGTTTACTGAAAAAAGTACCAATTGTGAAAGTGTTTCTGTCCAGTTATCGTGGACCATAAAATTCCAGAAACTATTTTCTTTTTCGGAATGTAATTAATGAAATAATTTTGTAACATTACGTAATTATCTCAATTGAACCATTTTAACCGAGTAATTTACAGCAGCGGCGATTGCATTGTTCTTTCGAGCCAAGCGTGCCACGGGCGATCAAAGTCTGAATACATTACTATATACTATTTACTCTACAGCAACGCTTTCTTTCGCCGCAACGGAAACTTCTTCCTATCCCCAGCCGCTCGAGCCTCGAAACAAACCGCTCGACGCCTCCGAACCGAATGAAGCTCCTTAATTAAGCAGTCAGTTTCCCAAAACCTCCGCGGCGCACGAAACCCGCGGAGCGGCGGCGGGCGTACTACACTTTCGAATTCTCATGGCGCGTCTGCCGCGTCGTCGTCGCGCGAAAGCGAAACAGTTCGATCGCAGGATTAATTCCTCGGCCGCGGCGCGCGTCCGCGGGGGGGGAGATATCCTCGTTTAAACTCCGCGCGGCGCGCCGCGCTTCTTTTTTACGTAAGCCGCGGCGGCGGAAGGAGGAAAAGTGTCGCTCGCGGCCCGTGAGAAAAGTCCCAAAGGAACAATGGCCGAGGAGCGCTCTCCTTCCACGTGTATGTAATACGTATATATACGCGCTTCGTTTCCGTACGTATCTCTCGCCCTCTCGGCGATAATTAACCGCGCGCGCGTCACTTTTACTTCGCCGTCGAACGGGATTATGTGCGTCGCTTCGATTTTTCGAGAACGAGAAAGTTCGGGGGGATAACGATCTTGACCCCGATTACCGCGCGGGGCCGCTTCTTACCAAACAGCGCCTCCTCCTCCTCCTCCTCGGAGAGCCGTCGGAAATAACTATGATCGCCGCGAGTAAAATGCAGCCGAACGATGCAACCGGCAGATATAGGCCCCTCCGCCCAAGGACGCCGTTCGAGTTAGAAAGGATGAGGCGGACGCTCTCGCAGGTACAACGTCGGGCAGATGGCTCGGAATGCCGCCGCTTCTCGCCGCGAGATTCGAGGCTCGGCTGCAGTGCGCGCGACGACCTTGCCGTGGAAATTAAAGGATTTTCGACGGCTGGACGATGGTTCGGAGTTTCGGGGATTCGGGAACGACGGCAAGTTTCGGAGTGCCGTTGCGATATTCATTCGGAGTTATTTAACGAGGAAAATTTGTACTTTTAAAATTATACTGTTTATCGCTCGAAGGGAGATGCATCGCTGGAGCGAATTAGCGGCTCGTGAATATTCAGTGAAATTTTATCGGAAATAAATTTTTAGCTTTTCTTCGAGCGATCAATAACTGTCGTTTGGTATATTTAAGCAGTCTAAATCATCCGAATGACTGAAAAATATGTGGATTTATCGCGAATTAGCAAAGCTAACGAGGATAAAGTGAAATTTCAAAATAAAAAAGGAATCGATCCACTTGTAAACTGCACAGAACCCTCTTTTCCTCTCTCTCTCTCTTCGGTCATAAAATAGTTTTCCGCTAAAAAAAAGGGATTTTAATCAAAATCCCCCGACGAGCTCAGCAGTTATTAGATATTCAAGTTGCGCCCGCCGAGCAAAAGTACAAAGGCGATTATAAACGGGCCGCGGGGAAAGTTACAAAGCGGAAAATCTTTTTAATTTCTGGCGCAAAGACGCGGCTCCTCTCGGTAAAAGCAACCTTATTGCTCTCGCGGCCCATCGCCGGTTTAATAAAAGCATATCGAATTTTCGCTCGTCTCTCCCCGCGCCAGTTTGCATAAATCCCCCGGTTGTTCCTTAAACTGGCGCTCGGAGAGTCGGCCGAGTTTACGAGCTTAAGAAGCGCACTTTAAATGCAAAAAGAAGAAAAAAAACTCTCAGTTTACGGACTCGGAGAGATAACTCTTTCCCGGTCCGAGCTTTCGAGTATACTCTCTAAAAATTCCCCATTCGGCGAATCATCGTCGCGACTCTCTTAATTTTCCGCGTAATTAAATGCCGCAATAACGACGGAGAGAGAAAACCGCTCTCCGCGCGTCGGAAGCGACGTTTGCGAAAGCCCCTCATTCAAATCGAACGAAGATAAGAGCCGAGAGAGAGAGACTCGTATCCAAAACTAAATCGGGCTCCGGGAGATTTCGAGGAACCGTTAATTGAATTTAAATTTCCGCCGGCACACCGTACGGCCGAGCAATTGGCCAATCCTCGATTGTTTGCTCGGCGGGTGACGCGCGAAGAGGCTTCAAGTGGCGCTTTAAGTGCGAGGGGGGGACCTTTTGAAAAAATTTGTATTACAGTCAGTTATAAGGATTTGATACTGTAAGTGACAATTATATTTAAATTAGGATGCTTGGCGAACTGGAATAAATTGCAAGTATTCTGATATTTGCGAATCTACATTCGCAGTAGATGTTCATTAAGAAAAATTTAGTCATATTAGTTTTTTTATTTTTCATTCAATTTTCATAAATGAAGGCTTATTCTACTCGTCGAATAATTGTTTACAAACTTATAGTACTATTAATTATTTTACAATTTTTATTCGGAAACTTTGTAAACAATTATTCAAGGAATAAAATGATTTTCGTCAATAAACCTAAAATCTGCGATTTCAACATTAGAATTCTCGTTATAAATTTGATTTTCAAATACACCTCGCTTATCCTATATCAGACGCCAGCCGATCGTTTGCCCAATTTGCATCTAAAGCCCTCCCCTCCCCCGCCAAGGTATACCAGCTTAATTCAACCTAGAAATCGAAATTCGACCAGGCAGTTTGGTAACGAGCCGAAAGCGTACCGCGATTTCTCGCATTGCTCAAGCGGCCGAATCGGAGTGTATAGTCGTTTGCCCGGTGCTAATCGCTCGAGCGAATCGGTAAAAACATCAAGAGAGAGAGACAGAGAGAGAGAGAAGAGCGCCGAGAGGAAAACGACGGCGGGGTAGGGAAAAGGAAAAACGAAACCTCCGGAAAATTGTCCGCCATTATCTCCCCGCGATTGAGAGTCCGCTGAAAGTGTATTACGGCTGGAAAGCGTCTGCTCGCTCAACGGGATGTTTGCGCGCGCGATGTTCTGGCCCGTTGTGGAGGCCCCTCCGACACTCGCGCTGGAAGAGGGTGTTGCTTCGGGGTTTTTTTTTCAGCGCGGAATAACGACTTACTTACCGACGTAATCCGGTCGTCGGTCGACTGGAAAAGTTGGCTTTTTGTTACATACTTTTGAGGACTCGAGTTAATTGGCTGATTTTGTGGTTTTTGAACGAATTGAAAGATAATTGTGATTAAATACGAGCCAAAAAAGTGCTGTACAAAATACCTGAAATTTTTACATTTCTTAAATTTAAACATTTTTTTTTTTTTTTTTATAATTACAAACACGTAATTACGAAACTTTAAATAATTCGCCGACCTCAAAACTCTGATCTAAAAGCTCCTCCTCTCAACCACGAAAAAACCCCAAAACCGAGAGCCCCTCGCGGTAATTAATCGACACAAGTAATTACCGCGCCGCGATAAAAACGGCCGCCTATTAAAAAAAAAAAAAAAACCGCGAGTTCCCACCGCGGGCCGCGTCAGTTTTAATAACCTCCGAGAGAGCAAACCCTCGCGACGAGCATTCCACGAAAAAGAGTTTGTCCGCGGAAGAGCCGCGGAACGAAGGCCTCTCCTCGCGGGTTGTGAGTCTCGCCGCTTCTCGGTTTCGCCTCGCCGATCTTCTTTATCGCGGTGAAATTCGAGACACCCCCCCCCCTCTTTTTTTGCCTCGCGTTCGCTCGAGATAAAATGTTTCCGCGGCGCGTAACGCGCATTTCAATTAGGAGCGGGCCGCACCTTCGAACTGACGTATATATAAATTAAGCGTAATTGCAGCGAGGCGCGCGGACGAAATTTCAATTCCCGAGTCGCATTCCGTTCGAATCTCGCGAGCGCCGCTCTCGAGTTTTCGGCTTTATTTATGTATGCGTGTATTATCGCGGGGAAAAACGGTCGATTGGCTCGGAGATGAAACGGAGAGCGATATTGTATTTCGACGAGTCCGTCGATATCGAGTGGCAGCTCTGCTTATTAAATGTCGACGAACTCCCGACTGCGTCAGAACTCCGTTTGCGCTTCGGTTTAACGACTCGCGTTGCCTCTCCCGTCTAATGGTAATCTGAGACTATATTTGGTATCGCTATATTGATATAAACGCTCGCGTAATAATTATGCGCAAAGTTATTGACTTACGTCGAATGATCGACGAGGCTAAATATGGAGGAGGCTGCGTCGAATTAATTGAAGTGCAAGTTTAATTGATTTTTTTTTACGCCACTCTGATTTCTGCCAATAATTATATTTATTGGCGGACGTTTCGCGTTGACTGCAGGCAATTACATTATCCAATTGCACCGTTGGCCTAAAATAATTTTTGAATTAATATGTGTTTTTAATAAAATTTTTATTAACTCCGCGCTTAATTTGTCATATATCAATAGAAGCTTTGTTAAATCAGGAAGATGCAATTCCGTTTGTTTCAACAACTACTATAACTAGTTAGCAAATTAATCGTATAGAAAATTGCCGATATTTGCCTTTGCGTAATGAATGAAAAGCAAAACAAAACAGGCGTGATTCTCATAAAGAAAAGCTCAGCTAAAATAACAGACAATTAAAATAACGAAGCAATATCGCAACCGTTAACAACTAAACGCAAACAAACCGAAATAATACTGTTTAAGCAATACTAAAAATAAACACGTATTACAATTTAGTTTCTCAATATAAAAACAAATCTGAAGCAATTCGTTTATGCGCTCACTTTGTACTTCTCGATACACTTTACACAATAATTTAAATTCGAAGAGCATCAATTTCGCCTAACCGCGACTTAATTGCTCCCCAACGATATATAATACGCGGGTAAAGCGAAACTTCGTGTCGCCTCCGCAAAAGAAAAAAAAGAAGATTAATTCGCGCGGACTCCTCGCCTCTCCCGCCGCGCGGTGACGCTTATTAAAAATAAAGCGAGGACTATCAATTCGCTTTGGAATAATAACGCGACGCTGCTCTCGCGCGCGCAAGAAGGAGAAAGTTTTCTATCCCCCCCCCCCCTCCGCGCGGCGGCCTCTTTAGAGCAGGAGGGACTATTTGTCATCGGGGAAAAAGCGAAAATTTTTATATACACTCCGCGCTCTCGAGGCTTAATGTACCGGCGTACAACGTCCTCCTCACTATTTTCCCTGCGGGTTATTCAGCGGTGGGATAATGCACCACACTTCTGGCCGGTGCTCCGTTCGAATTTACTTTCAAAATTATTCACCGCGTCCCGCCGAGGAAAGCCGCTCTCCTCAATATTCCGACGACTGATAAGCGTGCGCCGTAACATTTTTTTTGTCGACGATCGCGTTTATATTCGCTCGTTTCGCGACGAGGGTCCGCGCCGCGAACGCAGTAAAACTCGAGAGCGCTCTTCGCATTAACTGTCTTTATGTAATTGCGGAGCCAGTTACGATTATTCCTCCGGCGGCCATTATAATTCGCCGAAAGAAGCGCAATAAACGCTCGCCCGAAAAAAAAAGAAGAGGAAAAAAAAAGAAAACTTGATGTAAACGCGAACGATCTCGCATAATAACCTTATTCCTCCTAGTAAAACACTCCCCCCGCCCGGTTTCCGGTACCGCCTGACAACAAACGAGATGAGCGCTAGAAAGCAAAAGCGAGCAAAGTCCAGTAACCCTACCTTACATAAAGCGCCGCTAGGCGCAACACTCGGCACGTGACATCGCGGAAGTGCCGCGCCGACGGGCGGGGGGGATGGGTGGGGAGAGCGGGAAACGAACGAAAAAAAAAAAAAAAAAAAAATGAAACGTAGCCGGCCGATATGTTAATTCAGCTCTCATTGTTCCTTGCTGCAGGTGTCGAAGTGCAGGCGGAAGGTCAACGCTCGGCATGCAGTAATTACAGAGGAGCCCAGAGCCCCGAAGCAAGATGTTCCGCTCGAAGATACGGATACACACCTGCCAGGTGATCCTGCTCACCTCCCTCGTCTGGTTCCTCGTCGACGTGATGGTCCTCATGTTCTACTCGGACTGCATCAACGGCTCCGGCTGGAACTGCCAGAACGTCGAGCGTAGGGACGGACCGTCGCAGCAGCAGCAGGCGGCGGACGAGCTCGACCGCAGGACCGAGGCGCTCGTCCAGCAGCAGCAGCAGCAGCAGCAGGCCTCGAAGAATAATCCGGACGCTCGGACGTACAGGCCCGAGGAGCTGAAGCTCTGGCGGCCGGCGAAGGTCGTCAGGGAGAGCAAGGGCGCGCCCGGCGAGATGGGCAAGGCCGTGCACATACCCGCGGAGCAGGAGGCCGTGCAGCAGGAGCTCTTCAAGCTGAACCAGTTCAATCTGATGGCAAGCGACATGATATCGCTGAATAGGAGCTTGAAGGACGTAAGGCTGAGCGGCTGCAAGAGCAAGAAGCACCCGAAGCTGCTGCCCGACACCAGCATCGTCATTGTCTTCCACAACGAGGCGTGGAGCACGCTGCTCAGGACCGTGTGGTCGGTCATCAATCGATCGCCGAGGGCGCTGCTCAAGGAGATCATCCTCGTGGACGACGCCAGCGAGCGAGGTGAGTCAAGTTTTTCGGTGGCTGAGAAATATTTTCGAGTGAAAAAGAGTAAGAAAGCTTTGATTTGTCTTAAAAGGGCGAATTGGAAGACACGCTGTACTATAAAATTTAATATGTTTGTAGTAAAAATTATTAGAATTAACTAAAATTAATAGTACAGTCATTTCTAATAGATTATCTTTTCCATGTACTTATTAAAAAAAAACATTTGTTGAATCGTTTTTAAAAATTAAAGCGATAAATGATATACATTCAACCCATTAAAAGTTTCAATATTTAAAAAAAAAGCTGTGATTTACTTTATGGGGCAATTAAAAAGACATTATTGCATTGATAATTTATGATCAAGATTTCAACTTTAAACATTACTTTTTTCATATAAAATATGAACTATAATAATATTGACTATAAGAGGAATATTATACTTGTATTTCAATATAATTAAAACTAACTGTAAAACATTTCGTAATGCGCAAGATATCCTTCATTATAATAATCTTATTTAAATTTCTAATTTTCAGATCACTTAAAGCAAGATCTCGAAGACTATGTTGAAACACTTCCCGTGCCTACTTACGTGTACCGAACAGAAAAACGTTCAGGACTTATTAGAGCTAGATTATTAGGTGCAAAACATGTGAAAGGTCAAGTTATTACCTTTTTAGACGCTCATTGCGAATGTACAGAAGGCTGGTTAGAGCCGTTATTGGCGAGAATTGCCAACGATAAGAAGACAGTAGTTTGTCCAATTATCGACGTCATTAGCGATGATACTTTCGAATACATTACGGCTAGTGATATGACTTGGGGCGGTTTTAACTGGAAATTGAATTTTAGATGGTAACTAATTGAACTTTTTAATTTCGCTCTTTCATCGGCCGTAGACGGCTAAAATTGGCTTGCTTTTTAGGTATAGAGTGGCCCAAAGAGAAATGGACAGGCGGAATGGTGATAGGACAGCTCCACTGCGGACGCCGACTATGGCAGGTGGACTGTTTTCAATTGATAAAGACTATTTTTATGAGTTAGGAGCTTACGACGAAGGCATGGACATCTGGGGTGGTGAAAATCTGGAAATGAGTTTCCGGGTAAGAATCTTATAATTTAAACTTTATGTCATAAATATTATTAAATTAAATTACTTAATGCTACTGAAAACTTTGACACAGAAACAAGAAATTTTATTGCGTCATATTTATTCAACAGAAAATATATGAAAATAATTTGATTTTTCTGACATTTTCGTTAAAAATTTCTTCAATAAATTATTTATTTTTTAAAATAAAAACATTACTTACAAAGAGAGTTCACCCATCAATTCATCGATTTTGGTAAAATTGCAAGAGGTTTTCCTTTGTCCAAAAAACCATGTTCCTCAACGTTTTGTCTATTTGAACCTAGTAATAATTATGAACTTTATAAAGTCTTCAGCAAGAGCTTCAATTTGAGACTAGTTGGATTAAAAAATATTCATTTGTTCCAAAATTATGCAGAATTAAAATAATACTAAAAATGACGCATATTTTTAAAGCGTTAGTTCCAGTTCATTTTTGAGAACTTTTAATAATCGTAACATTAGAACAAATACTTTTTTAAGTGAACTAGTCTCAGATTAATTTAATTTTTTGTTCAATACGCTAAGACTTTCAGTTATGGAGATATTTTAATTTCTGTAAGCACATATTTCCCTCATTTTTTTTTTCGAGAAAAGCTCATAACTCTGTTACTAGGTCCCAATAGGCAAAATGTTGACATACGTCTTCTTTTTTGTCGAAGGAATAACATCCTTCAATTTTATCAAGATCCATGACCCAGTGGGTGGGCACTCCCCTTATTAGTTTAAAACATTTTTTAATTTGCTTGACAATTTTGTAATTTAAAACGTTTAATAACGCTTAAGAGGATTCAACGACATTTTAACGCAATTAAAATATAAATTAATTATTCCATGTACTTTATGTCATTATTCAAAAACAAAATATTCTATAAACTTGTTTATGAATATATATTGTTAACGAGACAAAAGAAATTTATTTAAAAAATTTCTTGTTTCTATAACTCAGTTACAATTTTTTCTTTTTAACATACTAACTATTAAATCATTATTTTCTTCCATTTCTCATCAGATTTGACATTTCAGTATTATTCTAACAACGAAAAACTCATCGTATTTATAACAATCGATTATCATAAACTTTTTAGCTTCGACTGCAGCTTGACGAAATAACACTTATAACATTATCCTCCGTAAAAGCTGTGTTTTGTGGAATGTATTTTATCGCTTTCTATGTAATTGAATTTGTTATACTAACGAGTTCCTTATAGGTTTGGCAATGCGGTGGTATCTTAGAAATCAGTCCGTGTTCCCACGTAGGACACGTATTCCGTGACAAAAGTCCATACACTTTCCCCGGTGGTGTCAGCAAGATTGTCCTGCACAATGCAGCCAGGGTTGCCGAAGTCTGGATGGATGAGTGGAGAGACTTTTACTATGCCATGAATCCAGGTTAGACTATAATCCAAAGGATTACTTCATCTCAATTAATTTTTGCATAATACGTAGGTACATAAGCTTGAAGCGCAAATATGCTAGACCGTATCATTCGGCTTACTAACTTGTAGTTCATCCTTGATCGATTTACTATTAAAAGAAGTCTAGAATCCTTCAAGTATTTAATCTGTATCATTCGTTTCGAAGAGATACCCTAATATACAGTATTTAATTGTAAAACATTTGCATTAATCCCAATTTTGATCCTCTGTCGACCTTAAACCATTTTCTCCATAAGTAATTGTCATATTTATATATATGTTCTGTCATTGCTGGGTTAAATGTCTTAACCACTCATCCAACCGACTACTAACAAAAGAAGAAATTAATGACTAACTGCCATTTTATGTTCTTTGCTGATAGCAGCCGTGCCGTCAACCATCTGTTAATGTATAATCAAACGTTTTCAATTAGATCAGTCATAACAAAGTTCATTGCTAGCAGCGTGCAGATTGGCGAGGCCCTTCACGGACTTGTAATTCATTTTGAATTAGACATTTTTAACAATTAACATTTAATCACGCGTCATGTAATGGCTAACACACTAACAGAATTGAGTTGGCTAGATATGGATGTGTGGTGGGACATTGGAAATAGCCACGTGCTCGCACGTTGGGCACGTTTTCCGTAAATCGACTCCGTACACCTTTCCCGGGGGTACCAGCAAGATAGTCAACCACAACAATGCGCGCCTCGCCGAGGTCTGGCTGGACCAATGGAAATACTTCTATTACAACATTAATCCAGGTAGCACTAACAACTCAGAAGTGCATCTTTAATGCGTCTCAATGTTCGCCGATAGGCAAAGAGGCTGCGAACGCTCCAGCATGTACACAGCGCCTTTTCATTAATCACACAATGTCGTTTTCTTTTTCCTTTATACGCCATTCCTTGTACTGCTTGTAGTCGCTTGGTGTTTTTTCTTAGCATTTTTTATACGGGAACAGTCGTCGTTATTTGTAAGACTGATGGGCATATTTTATTCTTGATTTTATTTTCAGCATTACTGATCTATACATTATACATTACTGAAACACATACTTTAGCAGCACACGTGATTTTTGTTTATCTGCGTTTCACTGTGTACCTTTCATATTCTGTGATCGCACGCAGAAGCACGATCTAATGTCATTTTAGATGATGTAACGTCGGGAGTTTTGATTGCAGTTTTTGATTGAAAATTATGTAAATGTTGCAGGAGCTCGAAGTGTTCCGGTGGGAGATGTCTCGGAGCGCGTGAAACTAAGGGAACAACTTAAATGCAAAAGCTTCAGATGGTACTTAGAAAATATTTATCCTGAATCTCCGATGCCACTGGATTATTATTACTTAGGTGATATCAAGAATGCCGATAGTCACAATCCGGATAAGGTTCAAAGTTACTGCCTTGATACTATGGGTAGACGAACTGGTGAGAATGTAGGATTGAGTTTCTGTCATGGACTTGGCGGTAATCAAGTATGTATTCTCATTAATTTCTAATCTATTAAATTGTTTATTTATTTTTACGGATTTTTAATGCTAGATTATTTTTCAGATATTTGCTTACACAAAACGGCAGCAAATAATGTCAGACGACATGTGTTTGGATGCTGCAAGCCCACAAGGACCGGTAAAAATTGTACGTTGCCATGGAATGGGAGGTAACCAAGCTTGGACTTACGACGAAGAGGTAAGACAACAATGAATTATTTAAAGCAACCTTCTTGTAAATTGCTTTATTTAATTAAAATCTTTGTTATTTTTTTAGACGAAAATGATCAAACACGTCAATACGAAGCACTGCCTAGCAATGCCACGATCCACCACCACTCTGCAGCCAGTTTTATCTCCGTGTGACTCGAGTGCTTCAGGACAAAAGTGGGTAATGCAAAGCAAATTCAAATGGCAAGCCAGCTAATAGCCAATAAACGCAGCCCAAGTAATTCCTTAATTTCTGCGTGAAGATCAGCAACGAGAGCTTTGGCACGCAAACTCTCGTTGAAAGTTAATCTTTGCGTCCCTGAATAAGCAAATTGAACTTTGCTTAGTATACGCGTTACGTCGTGCCTGACTTAAGGACATTTCTTATTAAATAGTATCGACTTATCTTTTAAGCCTCATATACTATCAACAATAAGTGCAAGAATCTGTGTACTGAAGCAGGAAGTTCTCAAGCGCCGGATTTTTAATTATTTTACTCAACCGACTCTGGATAGGCAGAATGGGATGTTCAACAGAAGCATCTCACCTGCTGTATATACGAAATGTGTGTCCTTATTTTTATTAAACTAAAATTTACTTTTTATTATCAGTGAAGTAAATTATTTGGCTACCTTGACTGCGAATTGTTAACGTGTTCATATGTTTCTTCGATAACAGTGACACTATTATTAATCAAGGAATACAAGACGGGTAATCGAATGATAGTAAAAAAGGACATGTCAGACTTTAGAGTAAAAACTTAAAAATGAGCACAAACTCTTAAGTAGAGAAGGCATATCAGAATACTGTTATTTATAACATTAATTGTTACTCCATGTAGATGAGATAAAGTAAAGTGAGATTACTGATGAAATCAGAAAAGTATGCGTCTGTATGTTTAGTATGGGATGTGTGCAATTGCGTTTAGAATTGTAATTATTAGTGATCGACTGTAAGTGCGATGATCTAAGCCTCTATTTCCACTCAGTGGTACATAAAAATATGCAAATTGTGTAAATTGTACAGCTGCTAATTTAGAGTCAGTGAACTCTTTTCAAGTAAGAATGTGTTATTTATTGATATTTTCGACATGAACCAATTCATTAACGTACGTGGGACGATTGCATCTTTTTATACTGTTATTATAGTTCCTTGCTTCGATCTGCGAAGTAATTAGGTTTATACATGTACACATACGTATACACCAGAAATCCAGAGATTATTTGCATTTTCAAGTTTATTATTCTTTAAAAATAATAGGATATCGGCTATTCAAGGACTTGAAATTTTAAGCTTGCAAACGTCTTCCATAATTTTGATCTGCCAGCTTACAGTCTTTTTATTTTGTAAGTAAATTAGTTCGTATAAATGTATTCAATGCTAGCGAGTACATGGCAGAAAAGAATATTTTGTTACAAGGATAAGTTGACATCGTGTTTTATCTTGTAATATGCAACGTCGTTGACTTTTGTACTGAATATTTACTTTAACTATTATGATTAACAAAAAGACTCAACAAATAATGTCGAAAATCTTGGTAAGATAAATATGGTGATGGTACACGTTAAACTGTTCTTTACAGCTTGAATATATTTAATTATTCGTTTTAAGAATGTACTATTTATTTTTGTAAAAATCCCTTATCCATCAATTAGAGAAATCACTGGAAACATGGTACTTGTTAATATAGTTAATATGAAGATTATCTATGTATATTCTATAGTAAGTAAACAAATATTGAATGGTGCATTGATCCCACTAATGGCCTAATATTTAAATTAAAAAAGGTATGCAAATTCGTGTTTTTAAAAATTCAAAAAATTCGTCAAGAAACATGTCTGAATAAAATGTTATTATTTTGTTTAAAATATATGTATCTATATTTATGTTGCCAGAGATTTCTGTGTAGTACTGTTAAAAACTAATATTTCATAATATGACAAATTTTTTGAAAATACAAAATTAATATTCATTAAACATAATTATAATGAAACAATAAATGTATTTTATGAAATTTTAATGATAAAAATTTATACTTAAGTAGCAATAAATTCTCTTATATAGTTCGAACTCAAAATTAGCATTCCAAGAATTATATTTAATTATGTATATAAATAAATACGTATTTTGTTTATGTATATTGTTTATTTTCATCTCTACAAAAACCCGAAGTAACTTTTATTTTATAAAACTGACATGTGTTATAAATATAAAAATTAATAAATAATATTTATAAAAAAAAGAAAATATTTCTTTCATTTTTCTTTATTAGCATAAATACTTAAAATGTATATTTTTATAAATTGTTATAATCTGCTTTATAAAAAATATAAAGTATTAAAATTAGTCAAAAGTTCTTTGGATGGCTTGATCAATCCATAGAATAGTTAACTACTAATTAGTTTTCTAAGCAAAAGTTAACAGTTTTTGAACTTTGCCGAATTAAAAGTCTATATTTTAAAAAAAAATTATGAGTTTGAAGAATTACATTTTTTACAGCTATTTTCGTAGCATTCAGTGAAATTTTAGCAAGTAAAAATATCTATCTTCATTCTCCATTGTTGATGTGAATTGTCAAAAATTCTTAATAATAATACATTCTTGTGACAAATGTTGACAAGTAGTTTTCAAAATTTTTTAAATAATAATTAAGATTTAACATTCTGTGAAAATAGTTGAGAAAATTTGGCCTTATAAATAATCAAAGATTCCCGCGAATCCTCTATCATTTTAGGGTCATGTTAAGTTAGGTATGTTAAAGCTTCGTCATATTATTATTTTTGTTACAACTTACAAGTGCAGAGTGAATATTGTATATCTCAAATTCATTTAAATTTACATATTTATTTCATATTCAAAAAGAAACAATATTTTATTTAGAACCAAACAATTTCTTTAAATTGCTTATGAATATTATCTAAATTTATTTACTCAATGGCGGATGCAATCGCAGCTAAAAGAGAAGCTAGAAGACGGCGTATTTTGGAAAATTCAGAAAGTCGTCTTCAAAAAATCACTGGAAAATCCATTGAACCTTGTTCAGAAGGTAATAGGTTGAAATGAAACATTTATGACTGCATGTAATGCTAATTGCATAAATGTAAACATTAAAATCTAACCTTAAAATTTTTATAGTTTTTAAAATTATATTATTAATAATTATATCAATAATTATTATTTTTTGTTACAGAAAAAGTTAATGATGAAAAAAATCAGTCTCTTTTGAAAGAAAATGGTTTCGTCAGTGATGTAATTGCAGAGAAGCCAATATTAAATAATAAACATAATTTTTTAAACCAAACTACGACTATTACAGATGAAGATTTTGATTTTCAAGAATTTGAATTTCCTTCGTTATCAACACCATACACACAGCAAGATGAAAATTTTTCTTTTGATCATTCAATTCATCAACGCTCTGCAAAAGGAGGAGAAAATAACTGTGATAATTTAAATGCTAATCGAATATATAATAAGCCTTGCAAGTCATATTATGAGCAGGAAGAACATTCTCTATTACATTCTTTGATTTTCAATTCACTGTCTAATGTTATTCTTGCAATTCTTGTAAATATACTCTTAGCAACGAATATAAAGTTTATTAAATACTATGTAAATATAAAACATCTATCTATTCAATTTATTTATTATAAGCTTATTTAAAGTAATGATTTTAATTTAATTTTTCAGGGATTCATCACACCTTACTTTGTACTAGCAATAACGCGATTGTGCCTTAGATTCAAATCCGAAGAGCCTCCGGAAAATAGCATGTTAGTAGCAGCCTTAATCTTATGCAATATAAATCCTGGAATTGTATGCAGATTTCAGCAAATGTTATCTCTAAGCTCAACTGCTTTAAAAGACTTTGCCCTATATTTAACAAGTTTTGTATTACTTAATTGGCTTATCTCAATGTGTTGGGATCATGCAAGTGTTTTGCAATTTCTCTAAAAATTGCAAATAATTACTACTACATCCTGTTTTGTACAAATAAACAAGGTACTTTCTTAAGAAAGTATCAAAATTTAAGGTTTTATTGAAAAAAATATTTATTATATTATATTATGTAAATGTATTATTTAAATTCTGTAAAGGCAGTCACATAATCAAGTTATTAAAAATTTACTTATAAAACATTAAAAACTTATTCAACGCTTTTACTTGATCTTTTTTTAACAGGCCTAGTATCTAACAATTCCTTATTTCTAACAACATCGATATGTCCTTGTCTAATCATATTTTCTTCCCACGCTAATAATTCTGTCTTGTACTTTTCCAATTCTTTCTTTGATTCTTCTCTGTACTTTTCTTTCTCTGAGTCTGTAGTGTCTTCCCATTCCTTTGCTACTACTTTTAACCATTCCTAAAAATTTATATGAAATGAATTAAAACTTATCAAATTACCAAGAAATAAATATCAAATTTGAATTATATTTATAAATTTTTGCTTACAGTATATTTAATTTTATCACTTTTGACAGCTTTCTTCTCTAGCATAAATTTTAAAAATGCAGTAGGTGGTTTCTTTGGTCTACCCAGACTTTCCTTTTTCTATAAAATGAATACATTTAATTTTATTGGCTCTTAATATAAATTCCATAATCAATTTACCTCATGTATTTTTGCCACTTCTTTGGCACGTTTTTGTTTCAGTTTTGTACTTTCAATAAGCTTTTGTTGTTCAGGGGTAATGGTTTGTTTGTAATTTTTAACTTCTGCCAAATATTTTTCCATTTCTTGAAGGTATTGTTTTTGTAACATCTTTTTATTTTCTGGATCAAATTTGACCCAGTCTTGTGCAATTATTTTAACAACATCATTGGCTGATAAGTTAGGTTGATTTTGTAATACTTTAGGTCTGTTGTTTTGAAAAAATCTAAGATATGGACTTAGAGGTCTTTTTGGGGGCAAAGGAATTCCTAGCTTCTCAAGAGTTTTGCTAGTTATAGATGCTCTCTGCTCACAGCATTTTATTGTATTTCTAAAACTATTAATTACTCAGAACTCTATTTGTAAAGTAATAGATAAAAGAAAATATAAATGTATACCTTGAACATAAAATATTGCGCCCTCCTAATACATTATTAGCGCTGAAACTGAATATTCTAAAAGCAGACATCGCTTTTTCTTCTAAAAAAATTTGCAGATTGTAATTTTTTAGGTAAACAAATCTACGTGTATAAAATATAATTTTACCATCAACGTTACAATCGTATGCATGCGTCTACGACTTCAATTGGTAAAAAGGTTACTAAATTGTCAGTTTAGGTTAGGTTCCCAAAAGTGTTCATTAATTGTTGTTGGTTTTGTATGTATACACATTTTCGGTTTTGTCCACCGTAAAAAATCTTGCGCAATGCCATTGGCCATTTACATTTTTTGTTTTCGATAAGAAAGTACTGTTTACATCGTTTTTAGAATTTGTAGATAACAAATATTGTTTTTAATGAGCAAGTTTACTTCGATTTTAATGGAAAATAAGTACAAATATAAAACTGTTATTTAAAATATAAAATACTACTATACAGAAACTGACGTTTACTATTTAAATCATGGTAATGTAAACACAAATTTTTTAAATGCAGATTAACAAAAACATCGTTTTTCAATAAATCATTTATTTATTAAAGCACGGCCGAGTTAAAGTCCGAACTACTGAAGAACAAGAGAAAATTAAACAAGCAGAAAGACAAAAGAAAGCAGCAGAGTTTAAAAAAGGAATTGAATTAGTCTTTCAGAAGGTTATTTTCATTTTTAATAATTATTCTGTAAACCTAAATGCACTTGAAAAAAATATTATTAACCTAGTCATTTCTTTATGCAGAGAAAAAACAAGGAATGGGATGATGAAATACTTTTAATAACTCAAAAATTACTCATCAAACATCCAGATGTTTATACTTTGTGGAACATAAGAAGAGAAGCTTTTTTGAATAATAATTGGTAAAGGATTCATTTAGTCAATAATATGTTTATCATTGTACTCTGAAACATCATTATGTTTTATTGTTTAGAAATCATTATTATCAAGGTTACAAGATTATAATTAGATTTCTCCATTTATTTTTATTCTAGGCCCGAAGAAGAACGGATAGATAGATTAGAAAAAGAATTGTCACTTACTGAGACAAGTTTAAGAGAAAACCCAAAGTCATACTGTGTATGGCATCAAAGGACCTGGGTTATTGAACAATTACCAAATCCAAATTGGAAAAAAGAGTTGGATTTGTGCAATAAATGCCTTAACTTAGATGAAAGAAATTGTAAGTTTAGTAGCAGTATCACTAAAATATTTTCTATTGAAAAATGTAATAGTACGTATATCTTCTTTTAGTTCATTGTTGGGATTATAGAAGATTTTTAGTTACTAAAGCAAAAGTGTCAGATGCAGAAGAGTTGGAATTTACTACCTCAAAAATATTAAATAATTTTTCAAATTATTCTTCTTGGCATTACAGAAGTAAATTGTTACAGAAATTATATCCTAGTAATGTCCATGATTTACCTATTCAAGCTGATAAACACAATGAAGGTATAATATTACTATAAAATAATTATTTTTTTTTATGACCATTTTATGTATATATAATTCTTTCTTTTAGAACTTGATCTTGTTATGAATGCGACTTTTACTGACCCAAATGATTCAAGTGCATGGTTTTATCAGAGATGGTTATTGGATTACTGGAAATCTCCTCTTAAATTGTGGCAAGCTATTTTAACTAAAACTAGTATTACTGTTGCTTTTCATAAAGAAATTCCATTAAGTTTTGAATTATTTTTAAATGATGAAAAAGTGGAATGTAAATGGAAGTCTGCAAATGGAAAGAAGTTTTCTTCTGTATGGTATTCAGTGTTTAAAATACCTCTAAGTGATAATTATAAAGAGGTATCTTTAAAATTTGAGGAAAATATTTATAAATTTAATTTAAATGCACAAAATGAATGGATTTATAAAAGTGAAATTTTAAGTGGCAATCGCAACAATACTAAATTAAATGAGCAGTTGAAAAACTATGAAACACTTTTAGAAATGGAACCAAACAATAAGTGGGCTAAACTGACCAGTACATATCTACTGTTAAATATAGATCCCATAGGCAACAACTCAAGTATTGTAAAAGAATTAAACAATTTAATGACAGTTGACTCATTGAGAAAAAATTATTACAAAGATATGAGTAAGTTCAATGATTTTTAATTCTATCTGATTAAAATATCATCATTTTTCATATATAAAAAATTTATTGTACTTATTTAATTTCAGAAAGTAAATGCACTTTACATTATCACTTAAATTCCATTCAAGTTAAAGAAAATCAAAATGATGTGGCTCGTGATATTGACTTATCAAACAAAGAGTTGACAACTCTGTCTAGTCAAGAACCTTATTTGGCATTTTATCAGGAAATAAACTTTAGTAACAATTATCTTGGAAACAGGCTTTATCAGCTGTGGGCTTTGCAAGAATGCACAAAACTGGAATTATCAAACAACGGTATAACTTCTTTGAAGGCATTTCCAACTCTTCAAAGATTAAAAGTCCTTACGTTATCTAACAATCAAATTATGAATTCTGAAGAAGTATTTGATTTGATCAAAAGGCATGACTTAACTAAATTAGATTTGAGAGGAAATCCTCTTCTCAATATGGATTCACTAGTCAATGAGCTCAAGAGCATTTCCAATGCAGAGGTGATGGTCTAATATATATTGTACATAATTTTATACAGATGTATTAAATTTGTTAAATATAATTTGCAATATTTACACAATGACTAACTTAATAGCTTATTTATAATTATTTTTTCTGTACAAGAAAATTATGTACTATAAAAATTTTTATAAACTGTTAATATCAATAAAAATTTACATTTATAATAAAGTGAAAAGTCATTTCTAAGTTTACTCTTTTGTTTGTCAAATAAACGTCAAATCGATACTTAATTTATCTATTATTAAAATTCACCGTAATCGCTTTAAATTAAAACGTAGACTAAAAAATAAAAAGTAAAAACTAACAAGCAAAAAAAGGTTCTATAATTAGACATATCAAGAAGCGAAAAAAAAAAGCAAATCATAATCGCAAAGGCATTTGCAATCGCGTAAATTTCCCGATGAATCAGCCGATCTCGTATCTCTAAATTTCGCCTCATTCCAGCCGTAAACAAACTAAGTAATAACGGTACTTTAGCCCGTCACCGAAGGAACGTTTCTCTCTTCGGCACAAAAGCGAAAGAGCGGTGACGGACTCGCGGCGAGCGAGCGAGAGTGCAGAGGGCGTTAAAAAGAGAGGAGAGAAAAGCCGCATGCCCGCCTGCCCGCATCGGCATAGCACTAAAGCCAGCGCTAAGCGCCTACCTACATTTGCATGCATTTTTCTCTCTCACTCCTTCTCTGGCGAGCATACGTTACTCAGCACTAACCTAATCCGAGGCGGCGGACTTCAGTTGCGCCTACATAGCGATACTGGCGTGAGCGAGTGTGTGACATAGGAAGTCGCAGACGTCATCGGAAAGTTCGCGTCGACGGAGAGGACGGAGAAAGAGAGGCAGCGAGAGCGCAGTAGTAAGCAAACAGCATGACGAGTTAGCGCGCGCGCGTTCATCCAGCCAGGGCTTTTCATTGAAAACGAAACGCAGCGTTCGAAGCTGTGTTTCACGGGAAAGGCTGACTAACTATACAGCAGGCTCAAAAAGGCCCCTCTCGTTCTCCGTCGACGAGGCGCGCGCGCGGCGCACTCCTTTTTTTCGCATGCTAACAGTTGCCCGCTGCTGCTGCGGCCCGTATACGTAATAAGCGCGATATGGCATCCGCGAAGAAGAAGCAGGACGAGAAGAATTTGAAGACGTTGCGCGAGCTGGTCTCGCAACCCGGGAACAAGGAATGCTTCGATTGCCAGCAGCGCGGACCCACTTACGTTAACATGACAATAGGCTCTTTTGTCTGCACGACCTGTTCGGGCATGCTGTGAGTACAAACAAGCAAACGTATAAATTTACTTCTATTTTCGACCAACTATTTATAAGAGCCATTTTTTGGCCACTGCTAGATGCACCGAACCAGCTTTTTAGACGGCTTGCCTTTATTTGCTTTGATGAAAATGCCGTTTTTCTCGCTTTCAGGAGAGGTCTGACTCCACCACACAGAGTAAAGTCAATCTCCATGGCCACTTTCACACAGGAGGAGATTGACTTTCTCAAGGAACGTGGTAATGAATTCTGTAGGGCAATCTGGCTGGGCTTGATGCCTCAGAGTTCTACGCACAGTAGTAAAGATGAACAAAAAATGAAGGATTTCATGAGCGCAAAGTACGAGCTGAAGAGGTACTACTTGGACCCTGCTATGGCGAGTCAACTTTTGAATCAAAAGTCACAGAATTCTACAAAAACACAGCAGACGAATGCTAAAAATTCCAACACCATAAAGCCTCCTCCGAACAAATCAATAGCTTCACCTTCAACGTTATCCACTATAAAAACAAAGGAGGCTGAACTTATAAATGCAAATAATGTGGACTTTGTGGCTGACTTTAGTAAAGTGCCAGCCCCTTCACCTCTCACCATTCCAACAACCAAATTTCCTCAACCAATTATTCCCCAGCCTTCATTTGCTAACTTTGACAATAATCCTATTTTTGATTCAACCAAATGTAAGTATGGCATATGTTTTATAATGCAGCTATAAATCTTTGGATTGAATCATTAAAAAATACTAATTTACATTTTACTTCAGCAAATCAAATATCATCGCCTATACCTGCTTTTGCAAATACTAATGGAAGTATAAATAGTCCACCCTCTGAAGATCGTTATGCTGCATTGAAAGACTTGGATTCATTAATGAAACAGGCATCACTAAAAGATGAATCAGTTTCTTCCAAAGCCACATGGAGTTTGAAGGATACTAATAATGGTATGCAATTCAAACCTTGCAGTATTATATAATTTAGTAACTTTTTAAAAACCATTTAATTACAATTCAAATTATTTTTCTTACAGCTGCTAACTCAAGTTGGTCTGCATTTGATCAAAACAGTTCACCCTTCATCTCCAACCCTTTTGCTGCAGATACTTGGCAGCCATCTGTTAATATACTCAATAACAATAACACTAGTAACAATAACAATTTCCAACAAATCGATGCCGGTGTTTGCAATACTGCTAATCCGTTTAGGCAAGCGCAAGTTCCAGTGTTTAATAATGGTGAGTTGATTTATTTAAATTTATTCTCGATCGTTTTCAGAAAATTGCGATTTATATAACAATCTCTGTAACCATTTTTTTTATTAATTGATAAATTTAGATTTCCAAACAAAAAACGTTATTTTTCAGAAGCAATCTTTTAGAATAAAAATAAGATAAGATTAATAAGGACTAACAAGTCTTGATTAGTTAATAAATCTAATCTAAATTAAAAATTTTGTAGACTTCCATTGGTTTGGACGAGACACTCAAAATATGGAAAATATTTCGTCTAGTCATTTATCGCCTTTATCGAACAAATCGTGGCAACCAGCTGTAACAGGATTCAGAGCTAATCCTTTTGCTGTAAGTATTTTCAAATACTAAATTATATTTATAAAAAGTATTTACGTAATTTTTAAATGTTTGACAAAATTTTATTCTTACAGGTTGGTTCTGGTATCGGAGATACAACGCGAAATTCGAACAATCCTTTCTTGTGATCAATTGTATTAACTTTAATCAATTCACGGAAACAAACATTGACTACTACACTTTGATGCGTGTAGATTTAAAAGAGAATTTTTATTGTACATGACTAAATGGCAATTAGTGCTATTAATTTTAACTCTCTCTAGGAGCACCAATCTCTCTTTTATCTCTCTGATTTATACAAGTAATATTATTATTTATAAAATTAATTTTTGCATATAATTTTAAATAAAAAATTAACATTTGTTACTGTTAATAATTTGCTGTAAAACTTAGTAGTATATGTATAATGCATTTGATGCTTGCTTGACTTATCCGTTTTTATAGCGATTTTTTATTGAGTAAAAAATATAGTCTCAGGGACTGTTTTGAAAAAAAATAATGCAAATAATTTAAGAAATGAACCTTATCCCAATGAGAAATATTCTTTGAATAAAAGTAAAAAAGATTTATTGAACAAATTATTGATATTTTGTTTCTACAATCAATTATCGGTGATCGATATATTAACTGAGTTCAACTGTCAGTGAACACATACACAATACGTAAAAAAAAAATTGATGGTTGCATAGGTGCACACTTAAATACTTTATTTACTTAGAAATATTCTAATAAATACAAAATCACAAATGAACACTTAGTCTTTGTTTTAGCTTAATAACAGTAGGTCGACCATACTTGCACAATAGTTATTTACTCGGCTCTTACACTTGCACAAGCTAGAATGATACTCGTATCTAAAGATTCTTTAAAATGACTGGTTCTGTCGAAAATCTCCTGCCAGCACGGATTATGAAAGGATGTTGCGAATAAAAATTTTCTTGTCACTCTAGTGTGCGAAAAATCCTCATTCTGACATGATTCTAGAAGACTTAGAAAAATCGTCTGTTACATAAACTATAGCTGCCGTTTGACAATGATTGGAAGCATCGATGAGCAAAGAGTCATCGTGAAGATGATCAACTACCTGGGAAACTAAACGATTCGATCTAAAAACGTCGAAAAAATATCAAAAAACACTAATATGTGGTGACTTGGCTAGTCGTGTTAGTCATTTTTTTCACTTTTTTCCTTTATAATATGTATACGCGAAAGACAATGACGACCTGCAAGGCGATGATAACGCGACTTGATGATATTATAGGGAGAGTGTAAGGAAGGGAAAGGAGAGACCAGATAGCTCGAGAGTAGGCATATAAACGCGTATGAACTAAGCGTTGGACGATTACTCATTGTCATTTTTCAGTCGATAAAAAAAAACGGACGCTCAAGCCTAGCAGCCGTTGCTGCTAGGGTTTCCGGCTTTTGGCAAAGGTCGCACCAAGTACAGTTTCTCTCCTTGCTTGTTAGTATAAATCGGCGCTCGCTGATAGTGATCCACAAGCTGATCCAGAGTATGAAATTTCCTTTGGCCAATGCAGTACAGCGCGCCTTCAACGTGCACCCTGAAATGCTTATTGCGGCCAGGTGCTTTCAATGAAACTGAATAGTCTCCCATCTGAAAAAGTCCAAACGAACAGCAATTAGAAACGTCCAAATGTACTGTTTTTAAACATTTAAACATTGTAACTAAAAATCGCTTTAATCTAATTCCGTCTTAAAAGAAATCGCTTATACTTTTGTAATTAATATATAATTGAATTTATTATACTGCGATAAAGCATACTTATAATTAAAGCTTTTTTCTACGAATATTAAAGTTAACTACGAATAACGAAAGTAAATTTAAAAAAAAACTGCAATTCAAAATAATTTTTTAAGATTTGCAATAAGATTTGATTTGCTACTTTTTTATAAAAAATGAAAGTTATTTTTAGAAACAAAAAAATTTTTTTAATTAATCTTGCAAGCATATTTTACAATTCATGTAACAATACTTCAAAGTATAAAATAGTCCATGTGTACCTGAACATCGATGTAAAGACCGTTCTTTCTATATAGATAATAATGTTCAGAAATTTACAGATAAATTATTTTTAAAAATAAATGTGAATATAATAAACAATAAATTCAAATTCTTCAATTTGAAGAAACATCATTTATTGTAACTGTTATTAACTGTTGAACTTAAATAAAAATTACTTCTATGAATAACAAAAATATGATGCGAATTTTTTCGTAATTAAACTTCAATTTCCATCCTTATTTTAAAGTTATTGGTTTCTTTATTTATTTCTCATGAAAAATTAAGATGTTTATTCAACACCTTTTTTTGTTTTACGTCAAATGGATGTATTATAAGTTATTCGTAATTATTGAGTTTTTAATTAATACAACTTCTTTTTTTACAAAAAACATGCATTCAACACATTTTTGTTCCAATATTTATAATAATGATAATTAAAATATTCATTTAATTTTCTTTAAAATATGTAATTTTAATTACATAGTGTAGAATAAACACTAAAAATTCATTCTTATTTTCTTATTTAAAAATGTATAGCTATTATATATTGGGTACAAACTGTAACAATATTGAGTACAAAAATTTTTAGTCATCCGTTAATTATTGCGCGTTATCGATTAACTATATACATCAGCGACTATTTAAGGCATTCTTTCAATTATTTTATTTCGTATTTCGCAGATATTTGATAGAGTGCGAATTATCATATCTTTCTCAATCCAATTGGAGAACACATTCATGTTTTCTTTATGAAGAAAGTTTATGATTTACAAATTGAAAAATAAAATTTTCAAGTATTTTAAATTTAATGCAAATTTTTTGTTTATTTAGGTAGAAAACAGTTAAAAGAAAACATGATGCTAATACACAAAAACACGTTAGAATCATCTTGATTATGCTTTTATTAGAAAAAAAATTTGCTATTATGGAAACATATTTACGAAATAAAAAAAAAAACAATTTTATTACACAAAGAAAAATGCAGTAAAAAGTGAAATTAACTGTTTTATAATATTCATATTGATATTATATGGAATATGTAACGGGAAAATCGGCATACTTAATTTATTATTATTTATATTGAAAGTTTGAAAGCATTATTAAAAAACAGTCTAAGAACTTTAAATAATTAGTTCAAATAAAGAAAAAATTGTGACTGTAAGGAAAAAATGGTTTAAACTTACTTATTTACATATTTTGTCAATAAGTCAAAATGATTCTTTTAAAATTACGTATTTTTAATATAATGGTCATGCATTTGGACTTGTTGTTCATACACATAAGAGCCATATACTTAAGCATCTTGCACAATTTAGCATTGGTAAAAATTTTATATAGATATACATTCACTCAATATTAGGCTATGCTAAATTGTGCACAATTAAAATGTGTACAATTCATATGTTCATAAAAAAATCAAACAAGTAATACGAAATTCTTCAGAGTTCTGATTCTCAGTTCTTCAGAGTTCTAATCTCAGAGTTATTGATTTTGTTAAGAATATTTAAAGGAAACGTTATTAAAATCTTAAAAAGTTAAATATAAGTTGATATCATTGATTATTCACAATGCTTTTACGATTCTTTAACAATGTTACAAATAAAATAATCAATAAAATCAATTCATATAACACAATAAAATCGATTTATATATTTAAGAAACGAAAATATAAATATGAACTTGGAATGCACTTACATTAGTTTCGCTATCCCGTATCAAGAAGTCGCCGTCATGTCCATGCTGATTGAGAAGCGTGTCACACTGCGAACGCGTGATGCTTCCATAGTACCAAGGTTTCCCTAATAAATGAGGCCTGTCTGTCGAGGAGTTAGCAGCGCCAGCTGCGTTGGAATGGGGATGATCAGATCTTCTCTCTAGCGAATCACCTAGTCCAATATCGCTACCTGCGTTATTGCCACCTACTCCCACGCGGTCACGATAAGGTTGCGTTAAATACTCACTGAGTTCCTGGAGGTAATTACGAGGTACTAGACCTATTTGTCCCTGGCCGTTTCTCGCCTTGTACCATTCTGGATCGGCTGGGGGACGATCCAAAATCTCAAGACGGTCTCCTTTCTCAAATGAAAGCTCTTGGTCATTGTTCGATGAGAAGGAGTAGAGAGCAACAACAATGTCGAGAACATTCTCTGCCATGGCATAAGTATGAAGCGTATCGTCCGCGTCTCCTTCTTCCTGAGTATAATTCGATGGGAACCAGCCTGCTTGAGTACCACTCTGCCCTCTCCACCAGCCATCGTTGCTTTTTTCTAGGATTAAGATCCTTGTTCCTTTGACCAGTGAGAGTTCATCTGCTTGTTGAGCTTGATAATTATATTTAACTACTGCTGTCCCAATAGCTTCACTGGGATCAGCTGGTAAGCGCCTAGGCATTATTGGAGATTCCACTACACGTGAAGGTGAATTACTGGACGGTAACGTCTTAGAACCAGAACCCTTTTTCACTTTCTTCTTGATGCTGTCAAACAAAGACGGCTTTTCTTTCTTGACATAATTACTGGGTACGTAACCCGCTTGACCTCTCGAACTCTGCACCCTCCACCAGTGTTTGGAATCATCCAGAAGCAAGTACCGCTCATTCTTGCGCAGGTCAAGTTCCTGGGCTCCCTGTGCTTCATAGTCATATTTTGCGACAACGTAACAAACGTCGTCTTGGTTTGCCTTGCCTGTAAAATTTTAAAAATAAATTAGTAACTAATAATCGTCAAAAAAACATTTTTTAAGTATTCAACTGACTAATATATTCTTCAAGACAAATGATTAAAAATCTACAAATGAGGTATGAAATATGTACATTAATTTAATACCAAAATAATAAAATATTAAAAGATCAAAAAATAATTAAATAAATAAATCTTCAAGTAAATAAAAATTTCTATTTACATAACTAAAGTACAACGTACCATGCTTCATGGCTGCCATGTGTGATCAAGAGATGATGATATAATAATACTCTTTTTAAATGAAGTATGTATTACGTGGGTCCTTTATTCGACACGTATTACTTGCATAAATTGAAAGTCTGTATGATTCAAGTCAACAGTAAAAATATGGCAGGCATTCATTCTTTATATTATCAACTCTTTTTGGTTCTTTTCAATGTCCGAGTACCTTCCACTTCTTCGACTCGAACTCTGTTGTTTGCAGCATAACAGCAAGTGAGTGCATAGTGTACACTTTAAGATGATAAGAAGTAAAAAAGAAAATAATGATTATTTACAAATTGAATGAGTTTATGAAGTTACATTTACACTTAAATACATAAATATTTTTGAAATTTTAGAAGGAAACTTGAAACCTCTAGACTTTTTACATATGAATTTTAATTGCATTAGATTCAACAATAAACATATTATGAAATTGATGTAAAGTGATGCCATTTTAAATATATATTCAAATTTGCACAGTAAGTAATATTTTTGTTGCTTATAAAACTAACGAATCTAATATCATCATTTGGCCACCATTGATCAAACAAAAAATATTGTTTTCTACTTTTATTTGCATATATTTTAAAACAATAAAAATTTAAATGTATGATGTATGATCAAAATTAAAAAAAATGAAACTAAACTAGGATCAATACAAAAACTTAGCTAGTAAAGCTATGGAAACAAAACACTAATTTAATAGGCAACTGTTAAAAATATCAGAGCATAAAATATTCAACAATAACAAAATATGAAATAAGTACTAAATCTAAAAGCTAAACATTATCAAGGAATCTTTAATGATGCACTGGTGCTCGAGTCCTCTATCATTCCAAAAGCAAAATTGCAGTTTATTGACTCATTGGCAAAAGCCTTCATACAACAGATAGCGAAGGCCACTGTCAACACGAGGCCTTTGTTGAATCCAGGCACAATGCTGACTCACAACTTCTACTCAAACACGAGGAGGAGAGAGAAAAAGGAGGAGAGCAACATGAGCATAAGTAAAAGGAGCAAAAAAAAGAAAAAGAGCATGCCTGTAGGGTCTTACCGATTTTTAGGCTCGACATATTCCTTCATGTGCGTTCAGGAGCAGAACAGGCAGCTTCCGATCTCGATCCGTCGCAGGAACGACGAACTCAAGCAGCAGCAGCGGCGTCGGGAGCAGGTTACAAGAGCGGCGCCGACGGCAGCAGCCATGAACACACACTCGCGGATCTCGCAGCCTTGGCCCGAAGAGCGGAGAGCAGCTTACTTTCCAGCGAATCCAGCAATCAGAAAAAGAGAAAGACAACGCAACGCGGAGCAAGCGAGAGAGAGGGAGAAACGAGCGTGAGACAGTGTGGAACTTTGGGACTCAGAGGGGGTCGCGCGGCGAGAGAGAGAGAGAGAGAGAGAGAGAGAGAGAAAGAGGGAGATCGCAGAGAGGAAACGGCGGCGCGTGTTGTGTTCTGTCAGCGGGGGGATTGATTTTTCGGCTGCTCCCGAGGAAGGCACTGAAGCACTCCGAGGGCCCGACGAAGCCGATACTTGCACGCTCGTGCCACTGCGCCGCGACAGAAAAGGATGGAGCAGGACGGCACACGCCCCAAAAGAGAGCGGCTGCGGCGGCGGCGGCGGCGGCGACGATCGTTCGCTGTACTCGCTCGCTTGCGTTTTGATAGACGGAGGGAGAGAGAGAGAGAGAGAGAACTAGCACGCGCGAGCAGCGGCGCTGCCTGACTGGCTCCGTAATTCGACGACACTACACCACCCGGTGTACACGTACATGACACATAAGCGCGACACCCCACCCCCACCGTATAAAGCGACGCGCTACACTCGCCGCGCTTCTTCGCTTTTCGGCGAAGAGCCGAGCGAGGAGAACGACGCTTCTCGCGAGCCTGCTGGGGTTTTTAAACTTTGCGCTGGGCTTTTAAACGCGCTCTCGTGCAGGCTCGCGCTTCGAACGAACGTATATCGTTTGTACTCTCGGATTTGGGCTAAATCAACCTTTGCACCCCCGCAATGGCTGTGCAGAGGTGTGCGTCACCCGGACTGTTTGGATGACGACAGTGTGACCGTTAAATTTCCGGAATTTAATTTTGCGTGCAGTTGGTTATTGCGGATTTTAAATAATTCTCTTTTTTTTTCTTTAATGCAATATGCACACTGCAGTTTGATTGAGAAAATATAAATAAAATAGGCATATTGCTTCGAGGACATTGAAAGTTGAACACCTTATATATTGATTATTCATTTTTATTTCAGTAGGTCGTCCTTTTGAAATCAATAAGTCGAGGAAATACAAGTCCACGATTCAGCTTTTAATAAAGCAAACCGTTATTTCTAGAAAAATAACGTCCGATTTTCACCTTCAAATGAATCAATCTAAGATAAAATATTTATTGTACGAAAAAACTAGACATGATGCAATCGTACAAAAATATAACAATATCCTAAAAGAGCTTTGCCGAAATCACTGTAATCCTGCTGTTTATAAATCAGCGTTACAAAACGTATACTTACTTCAGAATTTAAATCCTGTCAAACTCCAGTTTAAACTAGAAATATATATATATGACACAGCAATGATTCCAATCGTTTATTTATTTAACTATTTTAAGCGGATGATGTCGACTGTGGTGTAAAAGCTTTGAAAAAAAAAATAGAACGGTGTAAGCACTCGCGCGGAATGCTCAATGATTTACTGACCGGTTTAGGATGTCAAAGATTCATTCTACGAACGTTTCAAAAACGTGTCGGCAGTTATCCCGGCTGCAGTCCCTCGATAATAGCTGCCTTACCTTGAAATTTACGCTTCTAAATTCCGCTGTCAATTATTTATGTTTACGCGTTGAAATATTTAGTGCAATCGAAAGGACGTAGCGGGCAAAAAATCAATATTTTAGTGATATCTTATTTATAATCTGGTTTCTTATGTAATCTTATTTAAGCAGTATTTCAAATGCCAATAATTTGATTACCTATTTATTTAATTATAATTTAGCTTTACTATATAGTAAAGCTATTTTTATAGAATAAACAATGTATGGGTTATTAACAGTGTTTACCATCACATTACGATTAAAGAATCAATTGTGCGCCCTTTTCTTCAAGTTCTTTATCAAGATCATTATATATAGCTATTATTTTATTTAAATGTAAATAAAATTGTTTCTTTATTCAATTTCACCCTTCAAATAAATTCCTCTGAATTTCAGTAACATTTCCAAAACTTTCTCTCGCATTGAAAATATGTTTTTCAATTGGATCATATAAGTAAACAAGTTACTCTATATTAAAAGAAGAAATAAATTGAAAATTAAACGAAAGATAAAAATCCTTTTATTTAACACGTTTATTTGAGAGAATACTTGGACACGGATCGGAATCAGCAGTTGACCAAATGATTGTTTATCTTACCACAAAATGCCTACATCCTATTGACAAATTTACAACTGTTTTGATTATTTATGTTTTGATGATTTTCAGATCGAAATTTTTCTGCACTACTTTGCTATCATGCTATACAAATCAGTCAAAATTCATTTTACCAAAATACTTTTATTTACCTATAACTGAGGAGCCGAATCGAGAAACCGGCCGAGCGCTCGACCGCGGCCAAAAGACACGATGGTAGGGTTGATTTTTGAAAGTCATGTAAAGAATATTGCCCATATATATGATTTTTGCGCGGGTATTTATTTTGTAAAATAAAATTAAAATCTTGAGGATTTAAACGCAAAGTAACGCTTACAACTTGTATATTTTACATTTGTTTTTCAAAAGATTCCGTAATGCACCTTCAAATAAAAGAGCAGAATTCTCAAAGTTTCAAGCATTTTCACTTCTAGCACTTTCTCTGAAACTTTGACGACATCAACGCGCATCTATCGGTTCCACATATAACTTTCAGCGTTTTCTAAACTCTAAAATTAGAGTGAAAAATAAAAATGGATGTTTTCCTTCCGACTCCAAATACATTATAGGGAAATCTATACGTATGTATTACGTACAAGTATAATTAAGTATCATCTCGTATTTAATTATGAAGAATCATAAACTCTGTGACGTAATTTAAATCGAGACAAACATTACAGTGAGAATAAAATTACGCAGAAATTGTAATGCAAAATATATATATATTTGAAACAAAAAAATGATTTTTAAATGAGTCACAGAATCGATACACAAAGTAGGGATTATCATTATAATACGATCCGTTATCGTCGAATCAAGAAGCTCATTGATCAAAATTTTGGTTTTACTGATAAGTAAACAATCTTAGAATAAAACGAAATTAGTCTAAATAAATTCCGAATTGATATTATTCGGCAAATCCTGTTTAGAAAATGTAGGCTTCAGTTTTTATGAAGTGTAATCACAAATATAAATTTTCCCAAATTACTCAATCTTCATTTCAGGAAAAAATGTTTTCGTTTGCGTTCAAAACTGTAAGTTCGATGTTCTATTTACAGCCTTTTATTTTGTTTCTTATCGAACTGCAATTCAATGATTAGATAAACGAATCTTTTAAATAATTCTAAAAGTAAATTATACCATTTATTACAAGCTACTGAACTTAATTTACTAGACATTAACATAAGTACTTTTGAGACGATTCGACGATGGAACAGATTTTACGTAACTTTTTACACAAAAATATGCAATTCATTGTCATCGACGCCAAGTTAAGCATTTTCAAGTGTGCAAAAATGATTAAAATTAATAAATGATCCAAAACTCATTTATAATATGTCAAAAACTCGCGAGAAAACTTACGTAAATAAAGGTAGAGTTGTCTCTTTCTATTCGAGACGTAATAATCTGCCATTGTTCGAAGTTAAAAGCAAATGTTTCAATACGCACCCTTGTAGACTGACAATTGAAAAATCGAGGAAACTTTTTCGGCATTGTCATTCGTTCGGACGTTCAAAATATTCCGTGGAAATTTTTTTAAAAACATGAACCTTTTGCGTACGGTTATAATTAAATAACAAAAGGCAGCTTCTTTTGTTGACGTTCAATATTGCTTTTTACCTGGTATTAAAGAACAATATCACTTTAGTGATGATATTAATTAAATTAAAATGTCTGTTTTTATATTTATTTTGTAAGAAATAAAGTTGAAAAAGTTTTACTTGATTCAATTTAAAACGAAAGTTTAAAACAATGCATCGATTTCTATGAAGTGCCTCAAAAAAGCCATCGACGTTACACCTGCAAGTCGATGAAATAAAAAAAAGTCGCTCCAGTTACACGCATTTGCTCTTTTCAACCCTTGTCCTCCCTAATATTTTTTGCCGAAATCTCACAGTCTTATACTTTGCACTTTTAGATTTTATTTTTATTATATTACGCACTGAATACATTTTTATTTTATTATACAAGTATTACAAATTAATAAATTTGAAGTCATCCTCAAATTTTATATTAGGAACTTGAGTATTTGTACTTCCGAAATTCTGCGCAATATGATACGGGTTCGAAACTATATACATAATAATCAGGTCAACAAACTCGTTAAACTAATAAGAAATAAGGTAAGATTATGCCAAACCATAAAATATAAAATTTTATAAAGTCTATTTTCTAAAACTGGGCAATATATTTTTATAACTTACGTATTTAATTATTTTTTGCAAAATATTATAATTAAGTATAATATATAAATGGAAGTGATGAAAATTTGCTTTTATAATATCTGATAATTATTTTAGTTGACAATAATTATTTTAATTTCATAGACACCTTTGTGAATTACTTATTCACACGTAATTATCCAATTAACTTTTCTAATATGCTATATTTCGTAACATGTAAATCAAGAACGGCGCCATCGACAAACCCACAGATAACAGGCAGCAACAAACAAAGCCTGCTTCTGAAAGTAGCACTAAAACTCTTCCATCCTTGAAATATCGGCATAATGCTAATCTAACGGTTTCGGATAAAGCGAAACGCAGATAATATCGGCTAACAAGCAGCGGCAGCAGCAACAGCAGCAGCGGCTACGGGGGTAAGTCGACGATTCAAAGAGAGCGTGAAACAGGCGCAATATAGTCAACGGGGCAACCACGCAGCGGCGCTGAATCCCGGCTCTCGACTATAATATCCAAGAAAAATGCGCCAGGGCAGGAAGCATCCAGTCCAGTGTAGTTCCGCACGGCGAAGAAACACATAGGTAACATAGAGTGCGCGCTGTGCTGCTGCTGCTGCTGCTGCATCCACGGAGAGGGGCGGCGACTGACAACGACAACACACCTACAAAGCACTCACACACAGACTCGCCGCGCGCCTGTCATTTTCGGACCGATCAATCGACACAAACCCAACACTCGCCAGTAGCGCAAGGTGCGTATGTGCTTTATTTACGTGCACCCCTTCGCCGTCTCCTCCGAGGAAGGATCAGGAGGGATATAGACCGTTTTACTCCCCGACATACGTCTGCTGTGTGTGGATTCTAAGCCTGCCTCGAGTGTGTATACCCAATCGCTGCTGGCTGCTGCTGCTGCTGCTTTCCTCCTTCCGCGAGCCACCGCGGAAAAGCGAACGTTCACGCTGAACTTGCTCTCCCTGGACTCGATTTCCAAGCTTTACCTACGCTTCTAAAAGTTTCCCTTCCCTTTGTGTCCTCGTCGTAGCGACCCTCCCTTACGTCTCTCGCTCCTCTCTTTTCCTGGTTCCTGTAGACTCCGCCGTCCGACTCTCTGCGGGCATTAGGCGCATGCAATATCGGGCTCTTATCAGAATTGCGCGGTTCTGCGGTTGGGCTCGTGATTTTACGCCGCTGCGCCCGGAGATTTACGCTTTTCTGTGCTTGCAGATTTGCAGGAGTGAGCCGAAAACATGACGGTCATCACGAAGGCGATCAGCGAGAAAAAGGCGAAGGCAGGGGACAAATTGGAGCAGCCATTAGTTGTGGAGATTGGCGGCACGACGGTGAGCGAGAATCTAAATATTATTGCGTTTTCTCGATGTTTCATTGCGAGTCGACCGACTGATAAGCCGAAACGACCTAAATTTTTCGCTATTCTTTTATTGACAATCGATAAGTCGTGTTTTTTAAGTTTGCATTCGGAGAGTGCTTCCTCCCTTTGGAAAACCATTTATTGATGAGATACCTTTGATGCGCTTTTACTTCATTTGAACCTTTAGACTTATATCAGATCGTGACAGGTGGAATTTAACCCACAAATTAAAAATAATTTTAACAAATTTCTAGATGTTATTCATTGAAAAATTGTAATATTTATCATATGTATAGCTAATTAAAAAAATAGCACTGCAGTATTGTTCTTTTTAATTATTACTGTACACCTCTTTACATTTAGATATGTACATACATACATATCTAGAGCTCTAAATGTGTCTAAACTTTCTTATCAAATTTTTATGATATCCAGTTAATTTTTAATATTATTTTTATCAACTTTTGCTGTAAAGTTAAAAATATTTTTAAAATTGTTTTAAAAATTAAAAAATATTGATGTTAACAACGTTGATTATTTTGTAAACACAAAGTTCATTTTAGATAGCAAAATTCTTAGCTTAAATATTGATTGAAATGTTAAAAAACTGTGTAGTAATCATTTTTCTCAATTACTAGGATGAAACTAACGTTGACCCAGAAGTTCAACACCCCAAGAATGATTATGTTATTAGGAAGAGATATTTAATTCTCAGTAGCAATGCTCTTCGTCCAAGTGCTATGACAACATTATGTCTGTTCATGACAGCCATCATTGTTATGAGCATTGGTATTATTGGTGGTCTTTGTATCTACAAGCTTTATGCAAGAGATCAGATGCATAGATGGTACAGCATTCCTAATGATGCTCCCAATAAGGCTCAGGATCAGATGCGTAGTTGGTACAGCATTCCTTATGATGCTCCCAACAAGGCTCAGTACAGGGCTACTGAGCAATTAGCTATGGCAGTAGAAAATGCAATGCACCAACCTGGACACTACTTCAAGGAGCGATTTGAGATTGATCTTCAAAATAAGGATCATGAAACCATTGATGTACCTGATTTCCGTGGTGGAAGACAAGGGCGATTTATTCACGATTTTAATATTGTATGTATAATATTTTCAGTTTTTTTTTCTTTTTTTTTTTGTTTTTCAAATTTAAATGGCCTTCTCACAAATGTCTTTCACTTTTCAGAACAAGACTGGAATTATTGACATTGATGGTCAGTGTTGCTTTGTTATGCCATTGAATCGTCAAAGAGTTCTGCCACCAGGAAATATGTATGATCTTTTAAGAAAAATGTATAATGGTAAAGTATCAAGAAATAATAGTATTTTTTATGTTAGTTATCTAAAAGTGAATAATTTTATGCCCGAGTTGAAAACATTATTTTTCAAGGTTGCAAAGTTCGATTTTATGTATGTTTGACGGGTATAAAAAAATTATTTGGTGTACATCGCATAGAGTTGCGATATTTAACTTCTAACGACATTTTTTACTTTACACTCACAGAAAAAGGCTTAAATTTTATGCGTACTGTATAAGAACGGTACTTGTCGGAACAAGGCCATAAAGTTCAACTTTATAACCGGAAAACCCGATTATATTGGAATACTTTACGACTACTAAATCAAGAAAATGTTTTTTTCCTAATACAGGGTGCAAAAATCGATTTTGCGTGCCTATCTTGTATGCGCAAAATAGACTTCTAAACTCGGCTCGTGCGGGAATTAACGATTTTCTAAAATTTCGCATTTCCATTTTCCAGGTTACTATGAAGTTGATACAGAAATTGTTAGAGAAACTATGAAAGTTGTTGTTCCACCAATTACTGATCTATCAACTGTTGGAACTTATATTGCACGTGAATGCCATAATATGCCAACATATTTGTTGCAGCCAGTTAATGATAATGGTAAGTTATAATTGTTTTTTAACAGATTATCCCCTTTAAATAACTTGTAAAAAAATAAAATGAATTAATAATACATTGATATAATATTTTTATAATAGTATATTTAATTTTATCATAATAGCAATTTTAAGATTTTTGTCTGTTTAACCTGCAGATTCAAGAAAATTATTGATTTTCATTAATCTGAAGGTTAAAAATTTTAAAATAATAAATAAAAAATATCACGCAAATAGCTCTAAGTCAAAGACATAAAATGCAAAATTTTTAAACAGATTCTGCAGGTTATGCAGAAAAAATATAAAATTGATATTTTTCTGCACAAAAGAACCAAATGATTTCAATCTTTATGCTTTTGATAAAAAGTCAAATACATTATAATAAAAAGATACATCAATGTATTTTTGAGATTCAATTTTATTTTTAAAGAGGACAGTTTTTGAGTGTGGTACCCTCTTCAAGTTAAATAAATTTTTTAAACACTAACTAAACTTTTATTATTTAATATTTTCAGTTTCTAAACGTAGCATCCCTGGATCAATATTTAAAGTTTCTAAACGTAGCATCTCTGATGGAGTCTATGGTCATTTTGCAGGAAAGAAAATTTTAGAATTTGATATTGTAAACTTAGATACTGTTCTCTCTAAGAAGAAATAAATGTTAATTCTATCGCATACGTGTATACATGAATATATGCGTACTAATGTAATATCTAGCGATAGTTGCATGTCACTTGTTATAATTCTTCCATTTCTGGCTGTAGAGAAAAGTCATCTTTGACACAATTGTGCAGAATGTAACTGCATCTTTATAGCAATTTTATTTAGGAAACAAAAAAAGTTTGAACATGATGTGACTGATTGATCTTGTGATTGATAAAGTGAGTGTTTCAAATATTATAACTATTCAAAACAATTATTTACGTATTCAAATGCGTTTTTACAAAGACCAATGTGCAAAGTAATTGTTTTATGTAATTATCTAAGATTATGTTCACCTACACCAAAGTGAGGTGTTTCTACGTATTTTGAAAGTATTTGTAATTCACATAAATTTTTTTTTATAAGTATGTTATTGACACAGATTTATAATTTATAATTTTTTAACTATAGTAGTGTTCTACTATGAAAATGGAAAATTGATACCAATTTTTAGATATTGAAAAACGGTAAGTTTTCATCTGTATATTAAATGATTTATAAAGTTGTTTCTTATAAAAATAAGAAAAAGCAAGAAAATATTTTTTGCAGTCTTGTGTCAATAAAATACTTGGAAATATTTTTAAATGCAGAGTATGACCTCTTATAATGAGTCAAGTTTAGGTAGTTGTAGATTAATTATATATATTTGCCAATTAGAGTCTTTAAAAATAAACATTTATTGCATTCGATAATGTGTAATGAATTTTGAATGATAAATTATAAATTGTAAATTCTTATACAAGAAATAAATACAAGTTAAAAAAAATGTATTAACGATGAATATACATTATTTACATTGTTAACTCATCTCATTCAGTGCTTTTTGCCTTAATGAATATAACTTTTTCACCCATTTGTCAAATCTTGCTTCTTTATCAGCCATTACCTAAAATAACATTTTTTAATTTTTTATAATTCTCTTAAAATTTAATAGATTATTTTGTAAGTTAAAGTATTATAAAATATACCGATGTGTGAAAAATACTGTTTAGGTCAGAGGTATTTGCTATCTGTGGTACGCGAATTGTATCAGCATTTATATCTATCACAATATTCTTCATTTTTGATTCCTTATTTTTAGCTGAAGAAACAAATTGTTTTGGGACAAAACTGTCACTATTAATATCATCTAAAACCGAAGCTTTTATCTTGGTATCATTAATAAAAAAGTTATCTGTAAAAATAAAACTAATTAACATTTCTACTTATTTCAAATACCTATAAAACACATAGATCTACATACCTTTCGAAGTACTACCAGGTTTATCAATATTAAAAACTTTGGCATTAGATTGAGAGCTAGATCTGCCAGTCGATATTTCTCTTGAACCAGATCTTTTTTTTGATCTGTTACGATCTTCAGAGGGTGATCTTGATTTTTGAGATCGATATTTTTTTCTGTCTCTAGAGCTGTCCCTTGAATGTCTGTAACTTTTACCACTTCTTTCTCTACTTTTTGATCGAGACCGATATCTTCTCTTCCCTTTATATTTTGATCTTCTTTGATATGATGAAGAACTATCACTAGAATCAGTGGAACTGGAAATAAAAAATTTTTTTAATGAACATCTTTCTTATTAAAAGTACAAGGAATGTTAAAATATATCATTTGATTTGAAATTTATTTGGAATTATTTAGAAGATTCATGTAACTACAATGTCAAACATTTTTTTTCTAACCAAATATAATAAGCATATAAATAGTTCATTTTACCTCGATCTTTTTCGACGACTTCGGTACTTGCTGCTGCTTCGTTCCGAATCCGAGTCAGAAGAATATTTAGCCATATTTTTTATTACTTTTATTCAGCAAATACCTATTAATCTATCTATTATTTTTATTTACCGATCCGTCATTTTGATTCAGTGTTGTTGGTTGTCAGTGTGTTGGGTTGGACCTTTTAATCGAACATGCTCAACGCACTTGGAACACCCTACAGTTGAATGAGTGAACGAGGTCCAGATAACGTCGGAAGTATATCTATTTATATTGAACTATAACATACCAACATTAGAGTTGTTGGACAAAATGCTCGGGACACCGTGTAGCCAACTTCATGAGGCACCGGGACACCGTGTAGCCAAGTTCAGGGCCTATAGATAGCCGAGATTACACAGAAAGTATACCTATACATAGTTCAATATATAGATATACTTTTGTCGTTATCTGATCACCCTGAATTTAGCTGTAGGGTGTCACGAAGCAAGAGCATTCTGTTTTCTGTCTTCTTTTTCTTTTCGTATGTCTTTGGCAAATAGAAACACAGAGGGAGACTCTTATGCGTCCATCATCGCAATCGTTCGCTTGGCGCTAAAAATCAAATGTAGGCAAAAGCACAAAATGTTCCCGGTGATATCAATTAAAAGCATTAAAAGCAGATAAGGCTTGGAGCACTTCTGCCTTTCAAAATGTATGTGCGTTACCTTACATTCTCATAAAGCGTTAATGTTGTCTTCTATTTTGACCTTAGATCATTAGTGCGAATTAAGTATATACGTGGGAATCGCGGACATTAATACGAAACCACCCCAAGAACAATGAACCAACGAATATAGACTCGTATAGAAGAACACTCACGGGTTATAAAAAGGAGATGAAAAATTTGGCTAACAGGCCTTTGTTCTGTTAGCCAACCTCTATGCGCTGCCACATAAATGTTAGCCAAAATTTTGTCTCCTTTTTTTACCCCTGAGTGTTCTATACGAATCTATATTGGTTGAATGAACTAAATTATATTTTCAATTTGCATAAAAATGGATTTTCTTAAGGAAAAATCGGTTTCAAAGACAAATTCGATCGTTATTAATATACAATGGAGCATTTAGGAATTCTTGGAAGAAAAGTGCACATGTGCAACGATCATTTTTGATAGTTAAACAAAAGAATCAGTTAGTGATATTTACGGAAATTAAAATGATTATGATGATGAACTATACATAATCAAAGATATATTTGTTCGTATCGCCATTAGAATTATTTCTATTTACTTAATATTATAATGAGCGTTAGTGTCATTAAAGATATAACTGATCCTTACAATTCCAAAAATAACTATCACAAAGCTTCTTCTAGGAGAAAGCAAAATTTGCTTCAATAAATTGTTAACTTTTATATATCGTTTATTCTATAAAAATAGTTGTAATTACATTTGATAAATTATGGAAACATTTTCTTCTACGTCAATCATAAATAAAATACAATAAAATACAATAACATTTTACAATTACTACATTTGCTTTTTTAAACCAACAAAGAAAATGATGTCAAAAAAATTGTCTTTGAAAATGCATAACATTTCATTAGTCAGGTAATAGGATTATTATATCAACTTACTGAAAAAGAATTAACTTAAAATTACTTGTACATTTGTATACAAAAAATGTTTGCACTTTTACAAAAAATCCCCCTCTATAAGTAAACAATAACCAAAGATTTTTTTTTAAAAATGTGCTTTTAGTATTTATAAAATAATGAAATATACTTTAGAAATCAGACCTCAGATTTTCATGTTACTTTTAAATTTTTATGACGATTTTTTGTAAATCTCATGAACTCGTCGATTGAATTAATTCATATTGTGCTATTGTAATTGAAGAACATGCAATAATAATTGGGCCATCTGACTTTCTTTCATCGTGCACAGAATGCTTATGCCGTTTTTTCTGATATTTCTGGGAAAAGCATTTACCACAAATATCACATTTAAAATCTTTTTTTCTTTCGTGCACTCTGTGTTTATGAAGCAACATGTTATCTTTCCGTTCAAACCTTTTACCACAAACCTCGCATTCGAAATCTTTACTTCCTTCGTGAACTATACGTTTATGAGTTAACATAGTACCGCGCTGTCCAAACCTTTTCCCACAATCCTCGCATTCGAAATCTTTAATTCCTTCGTGAACTGTTCGTTTGTGTTTTAGCATATCACAGCGCTGTCCAAACC